>VYZT01046978.1:0-52069 GCA_013400735.1 Pomatostomus ruficeps
ATGACTACCAAAATCTGAACCCACTTTGCTCAACTGACCTTCTGGGAAATCACTACTGCTCTAGTTGTGCTTTTTTTGGGTTGGATGGGTGGTTGCCATGCCAGCATCTTTGTGCAAAGACCTAAAAATACTCCCAAGCCATCAAAAATTTTCTGTGGCAGGTTAATAAATGCAAACCTTTCTTAAGCAGCCAATTCTTTGGGAAAAAAAAAAATACCTATCCAAGAACATCACCTGAAATATGCAGAAGTGTNATCTGCAGTAGTGTTTGTTCCATTAATGTTTTCTGGGGGAAATCAATTCAGCCAGGAGGCTGAGCACAAAAGGTTTATCTGACTGCTAACTCTCCCTATCTCAAGGGCCAAGTTTAAAACAGCACTTTGAGTGATGTGCTTAGGTTGAAATCTGCTTCCAGCTTTTGAGCAACCTACTCATTCCCTATCTGCATCTTAACAAATTTGAAAGTGGCTCCTGTGTGAGTACAGGTAAATCTATCTGTGCTCACATATTTTCTGCTTCAGGGACTAAGGCTATTAACCAAAGTGCCAGGAACAGCGGGATTTACTTTCTGAACTGATCATGCATAAGAACAAGGACTTGCTCTCCACTGACAGTGTCAAAGTATTGAGAGCCAGATTTTAACAACAGCTCTGAAACTCTTTGAGTAGTTAGGGGCTCCAGGAGTGGAGTGGAATGCATGTGGGGCCCTACTACTTACTGCTGGGATATTGCTGTTGATTTCTGAGATTGTTAATTGCTTAATTGAACCAGAAGGAGTACCTGTGCCAGGATCTGTTTAACATATGCTATATAAGTGTCCTAATTTATTTAATTTAAATATAGAGAATTTTATAGAAAATATCCAACACTAGCATTCACTTTATCTTCCAGAACTTTGTTTTAGTTCTAATATTGCTTCTCAAATTAAAAAGCTAATTATTTTCCCTGCATACCCATTAGAGATTCTGTTCAGCTTGCCAGGAACCTTGTTTTTTATAAACTAAACTAAATTAACTGCTGGAATTCTGTGCTCTCAGATTTTTAAATCACTGTCACAGATCTCAGGGGCCCTTCTAACTTCCTAGTGCCTCTGTTGAAGTAACCAAGAATCCCAGTGGACACCCAATGGCATGGTGTCCTCACCTAACCAAGTCTCCTCCACATTCCTGCTTTTGCTAAAAAGCACACTGGGCCTTATTGGACAAAGAATTGGCAATATTTGTTCACATCATTCTCCAACAAAGACTCTCACTTAATCCTGTTTCCATTCAGTGGTTATTGGTTTGGAGTCCCACACATTTTCTGGGAGTTTATGACCCTCATTCCTAGGACAAAGTTCAAAGAACTCTGGATCACTCGCTTGCAGACAGTTGCTCATAACTTATCCAAACTATACTAACACAAAACATGTTTTATTTCGCTTTTACTTGCAGAGAAGATGAATGATGGCTGTGCTTTAACTTTTTGTTTGCACTCCAATATCAATAACATTTAATTTGCCAGGAATATTGTCTTACATTATTGTCCTTCTAACATAGAGGTTAATGATTTTATCAAAAGCCAGCCGAGTCAAGTGAAATAATACTATATAGCTAACTGTTCTCCTACCATTTACTTTAAGAAAAAAGTCTTATATTGCCCAATAATACTACTTATACTATTGCAAAATATATAATTCTGAAGATAAAGCTGACCAGATATGACCACACTACTTTCCCTTTCTTTTATCAGCTCTATAAACATAGTTTTATATATTCACAATGAACTGGGCACCCCTGCAAATTGCAACTGAGAAAACTGAAACTACCAATAGAGAAATCAACACTTGCTTGTTAATCAACTTTGTGTCATTAAAATTCATCTAAACAGAGCAACTTAGAAAAAATAGGTGTACCCAGGCATGGAATACATCACTGTTTCAGTTACACCTCCCTCCAGTCAATCATAAACACTGTTTGCACATAGTGGTAGTTTGTTCTAACTCATTACATTTTTAGGGCCTGAGATATAACAGTGGTAGGCTGTTCCTGGTGATCATTTCACCCCAAACAAGGGCAGATGTGGCTTGGCCACATTCTTAGTCAGAATGTCCTTAGTCACAACCCAGAAACAGTCTCTCCTTGCCTGTACTTTAACTTTACAAGAACCATCATCGACAGATTAGTTAGGGCTGACTTCTCTGTGCATGCCAAGGTATCTCTTACAGCAGAGTCTCACTAAACTGTGCAATGTCACCTTATTTTTACTCGTTGTATTGCTTGTCTTATCATCATTTTCCATTGCCCCAAGAGCAGAGCCAAAGAGCATCCTTCAGAACTGGTAGAGTCAGCACCATTTATTTTGGGAAAGAAAGGACAGGAGTTTATATTTAATCATGGTTTTTTATCTGTCTACTCAAGGTTTTGTATTGCTCCTGTCACTGCAGCATCTGAGTGTTTTACACATAAAAAGGTTTGGCAATAGTTTAATCCCAGAGGACCACATGGAGCCTCTGGCACTGCTCCCTGCTATTATAGACAATAGCTAGGATTTCCAAGGGACCTGTGGGTTTAGGTGCTTTATTCTCACAGAAATTGAATGTAAATTTTGCACTTCGGTCCTTTAGACTGTTTTGAAAGACCCTTCCCATACCTCTTCTAGGAAAGAAGGAGACTGAAAAACAGCTGTTGTGCAGCACAGGAAATATTAGTGAGCTGAGGATTTTCCTATGAGCTTCCATCAACTTTTGCCCTTAGTTCACCCCTGTGGTTCTTTCTGAAACTCTTCTGTGCAGAGCATATGATATGAGAAATGAAATTTGTTCCTTCACAAATGCCAAAGTAATGCTCATTCCAAAGTCGTTGCTCAAGGAAGGCACTGCTTACACTGGAGGAGGAGGGTCCTCCACACCCATCTTTTGAATGGCTCTGGCCTCACTCTAGACTGAAGAGTCAGAAAGAAAAGGTACAGAGAGTGCCAAATAAGTAAATTTAGGCTACATATTGCCAGTAGAAACTTTTGGGCACACTTCAGCAAATCATTTAATAGTGCAAACCAGCATTACACAACATGTCAGGAGAGGAACAAACCATATTCCACTGAAGATGCAGGAGGATATGTAGATAAAACTAATATAATTATCACAGCAGTAATTTAGTCAGGATGTTAATACACCTAATCTCAAAAAAAGCCCCAAAACAAAACACCAGCTCCACCCTCACCCCCAAGAAAAAAGTAAACAACCTCACATCCTCAAGAAATATTAATGAAAAGAAGTGGTTAAAACCTCAAGTTTTATGTCTCATTCGAAAGATCAACACGTTGTTCTGGGCTAGACAGTGTAAAACTTTCCATAAAATTAAATGACAAACAAATCATTATTTGATTTTAGATCCACTAGGAGCAATAAACAGTGAGGCCTCACAGCTTCTGCAGCATGTGAGTAATTCTAAAAATTTCAGGACTGCAGCATGTAAGTGGTAAAACATCTGTTCAGTGTGGAAGGTTGTATATATTCTTTGTAGCTGTTTTTGTCATCTCTTGCTGATAAATAGTTTTGGGGCTCCCACTGTATAGAAATGGCTAAATGGAGAGTTTACTTTTTCAATACCTTGTCTGACTCCTAAAAGTGGAACTATCATGTCCTCAGGCTCTTTTCCACTCCTAGATTTCAATATTTTTAAATTGCTTGATCAGCTTTTTACATTAAAATATTATGGTCAGTTTTATAGATGATAGACACTATATGCCATGACTTGACCTAAGTCTTTTGGTATGATGTTTCTAAAGAGTTAATATTATTATCTACATAGGCAGACCTTGAAACTGTATACAAATTTTAGAAGCCTGTGTTGTTTCTAGGGCTGGAGAATACGTTCGGGTACTTGGTTGAGCATACTACACAAATATTGACATAATTTTTTAAAAAACAGGTTTGGAACTGGGAAGGCTATCACAGATGCCTGAGGTCTTCCTACCTGTCTGGCTTCAAGTCTCTCTGAAAAGAGGTGGTTTAGGTTAGCCATTGGTTTCATAGCAGGCTAGAGTTTCTGCTTCGCTAACCACAGAACCTGCGCTCGTGTGACATTTCTTTATGGTAGAAATGCAATTGGTCAGTGTCACCCATTGAGTTTATTGAAAAATGTCTCCACTAGACTAGTGATCTCGCTTCTAATCCAGATTTTATGTTTTTTCATTAAAACAATTACATTGTCAAATACCAAACTATACTACACAGACTAGTAAAGAGGTAGAAGTTATATTAAAAATTGCTTAATTTTTCAGAAAGGAGACTCAGCATTTTAGTGCATCACCAACTTTGCTTCACATTTCTCATTCAGATCTCATTTTACATTCACAGCAGATAAAAAAAAATTGAAAAGGTGAAGAAAGAAAACGTGGCCTTTTAACTTCAAAAAGAATTTTTCACCTAGAATACGTACAGTAACCCATTCCCTTTCAAGAATTTGTCATTTCCTACCAAGCCCCCTCACAAAAAAGGTGTAAAATTTTACACCCTGCAGAAGGGAGGTGGATGCAGAAAGGCTTGCCATAGGTGCCACGTATATCACTCTTTCAAAATTGTGTAGTACTAACATGATTTGCATGGCTATAAAATATAATACTACACAATGTAGCAGACTTCCTTGCTTCTGCAGCAGGTACTAGTGGCATATGTTATGTCATTTGAGACAGATGAATTAAACTTATGTTGCTATTTGGAAGTTGTTCACATCTATCTGAATTGTTTACAGAGGGGAAAAAAACAACTTCTTGCAATAAATTTGTGGAGCAATATACGGCTACATAGGACAGAGGGATTCTGTCTTAGTTTTTCTGCTAGAAATTGGAAATACATTGTGCAGCTGCTTACAAAATTCAGGCTCTGTTCTTTCAGGATACACATTGTCTTTCACATATTACTGTTTGTTATTTATTAATTGAAGTTTCTCACCAAGGACATTACTTAACAGTGTGGGAGCAAGTTTTCAATATGAGATTGACCTGTGACTTACCAGGGTGAAAAGTTAATGAAGTCAGCAGGAGTAACCAGAATGAGGGGGGGACTTCTAAAACTCTCACGCTTTTAAAATCCTCTCAGAATAAAATTAATTCACTGGCTCGTCTCAATTCTGCAAGCCACATTGATGGCAAAGAAATGGTGGGTAAGAAAAGGAATATATTTCCTGGTGTTCTGAATTGGTTTATATACAGGTCATGCAAGTTTATGTAGTCTGGGCATACTGCAAGCATCATATTTCAGAAGGAAATCTGAAGTATCAGAGGCTATTCTTGATACTGTGGCACTCCTTTTTTGTCTGAATTTTTCTTGGGGAAAAAAGTATGTTGAATTTCCAAAGAAGGAAGTCTAGAGTGTGAAGTGATGAGTGGATTTTTTTATTGCTTTCAGTGAGAAGGGATTTAAGGATGGGAATGTTGTGAAGTAATTTCATTATCTTTTGGGAGCCTGCTATCAGTGGTATTCAGGTTATAATCAGATCTCATGCTGTAGATGCTTCAGTTGAGCTCTTATGACTCCAGGACAGGAGAAGAACTAAGTGGTACAGAGTGAATGAGAGCACCATCAGTGGGACAAGCCTTCTGTAACCTGAATATATATACATCATGCCACTGTCTCCTAAAGGGATCTCTATACAGCTACAAATAGAATATCAAGTTATTTTTCCTGGGTGCTAATTTCTCATCCTACTCTTCTCCTTCTGCATCTTCCTAAAACTATTTCAAAAAATCTAGATTCAGCACAAATATATCCCTTCTGGACAACTGGAACCAAAGAAGTCAGGGACTTCAACTAACAAGCCTGCTTATCTTTGAGATTTGCAGAGGTTTAGTGTAGGATACAAAGAAAGAAAAGAATAGAATACCCAGCACCAAAACATGATGACAGTCAGTTATCTTTTAAAAGGTAGTTAAAAGCACTAATCCTATTTCCAGCACTTTGTGTAATCACCATGAACTAAATGGCCATTAAAGCACCTTTCTAACAGAAACTAATATGGGAAATAGCCATGCAAACCCACTTCTTCCCAGCCACTGTGAATGCTGAAAAGCAAGGAGAAAAAATGGCTTAAATCCTATTAGAACAATGATCCCTATACATTCCAGTCCAAGATTAATTCTTTCCCACAAGGGCATATAGTACATGACTTCAACCACCTTTTCTAAAGAATAAGGAAAGATATTTTGAAGAAAAAGAAGATAAATCCTATTTCTTTGAAGTCATTAAACATGTTTAAGTACATGTGTAATACTCAGCGAAACAGAAGCATAGAATACAAATTTGTTTTTTAATCATTTGTTGATTAAGCTGAATGCTGTATGCAGACATATGAAGAAGAAAAGCAAGTTAAAGGGTTAGCTGTGTAAAGGGCCAAGTTAAACAAGATGTAATTATGGCTTACTTAGTCTTTTCATTCTACTTCAAAGCTTCCATGTGTGGGAAGGGGTTTGGCAGGTTAGAGTCAGTTTTGGTGTCTCGTTTAGCTTGACTTTTATTCAATGACCAACCCTTTTCTAATATGCCTGTTTCTTTGAGATACCACAGGACAAATTCAACTTACCACCTTCAGAGAAACCACACTGATACCAGTAAGCCCAGCATCTTTATAAGGTTGAGCCATTATTTTCCTAATTTGGATTTTATTAATGGCATAAAATCTTTAAAATTACAGACAGATGCTTTAAGGCATTGTGAGAAAAGATAAAGGGCCAGGACCATGTACTGTGAATCCTTTATATTAATATCTAATAATAAACCCACGGGTAATAACATGGCCTGTGAAACCTTCTAGCTAGGTGCTTAATTAAAAACCAAGATCAAAGGTCATTGCTTCATTTAGAATACAAATCTCTCCCTTTGATACCATAAGGGAGGGGGCAGTGTGGAACAGCCTGAAATACAAAGCTTTGGTTCATCAGTCCCAACACTACCCAAGGTCCTTGCAGCTGGAATATCCCCAGCATCCAACCCCTCCCTGGCCTTCCTAGGGATGGCGTCTTCAGCTTGCACTGTCTGAGCCTGGTCTCACAAGCCTCACACTGGCACTGGCTCAGACAGGGCTGCAAGGTAAGGCGAGTGTGTCCAGCACCAGGGCATTATCCAGGAAAAGTGGAACCCCAGCACATGAAGTGTAGGGTAGGCAAGGGTGCTTTACAACAGACGTTACCTGCACAGCTTAAGATAGGAAATACTCTGTTTCTGAGCTTTTTCCTAATGTAACACAACAAAGAAAGCAGGCCATGATAATATTAAAATTTTTGAGTCTAATGAGAGATGTAACATAGGTAACATATTGTAGTTTTAGTAGTGGGGAGGGGGCCATAAAGATGGCTCCTGAGAGAAATGTTTCTGGAACCCTTCACCATTTCCAGCAGAGCCAATCTCTAATACCTCTGAAGATGATGGACATGCCACTGGCCATGTCTGGGCCAATTAGAAAGGTTGGTTACGCCTCTATGATGACATATTTAAGGAAAAATCAAAACAAAGTGTGCATGCAGCTGCTTTTAGTTAGAGAAGGAGGAGGATGTGAGAACATGTGAGGGAAAACAACATGGAGACACCAAGGTCAGTGGAGAAGGAGGGGGAGGAGGTGCTCCAGGTGCTGGAGCTGAGATGCCTTTGCAGGCCGTGGTGAGCCCATGGTGAGGCGGGGTGTCTCCCCCTGCAGTCCATGGGATCCATGCAGAGCCACCCACAGTCCGTGGGTGAGGTGCCAACATTGGAGTGGGGAGATGCCAGAAGCCGCAGTAGCCATGGATGCCAGAAGAAGCCGTAGCGGGTGCAGCCCAGTGAGAGACAGAGACTGAGATAGAGTCCCGCAGTCTGTGGAGGAGGTGACCACGCTGGAGCGGGTGGATGTCGGAGGAAAACTGCAGTCCAGGTGGGAGACCCGGTTGGAGAGACAGGGGCTCCCTGCTTCCATGCTGGAGCAGTTTGTCCTTGGAGGACTGCATCCTGTGGACGAGTAAACCCACACCATAGAAGGTCACAGAGAACTGTCTCTCGTGGGACGGACCCCACGGCAAATGCAGAAGAAAAACCTCCTCTCCCTAAGCAGGGGAAGATCTTGGAAATGGACTGACCTGAACCCCCACACCCTACCCGCCTCGCACTGTTGGTAGGAGGGAGGGAGGAGTGGGGAGGGAAAAGAATGGTGTCTTTTAAAGGTTTAGGTTTACTTCTCATATCCTCCTTCTAACTCTGGTGGTAATAAATTTCACTTTGCAACTTAAGTTGAGCCTGCTTTGTCCTCCCGGTTCCTTATCTCAACTCATGGACCTTTGTGTTAATTCCCATTTTTTTCTCCCCTCTCCTTCCCTCCTCTGCCCAGCTGTGGCAGGGGAGGGAGGGAGCGAGCAGCTGCCATGGATGCCTGACACCTAGCCAGGGTCAAACCACGACACATATTATGTTCAGAGGTGGGCAGGATTTCATTAGGCCCAGGTGAAAAGTAAGACTAGACTTGTTGTGATACTAAGAAGCAAATGTCTATGTAGCCTAAAATCTGTTTCTCATGTAACTTGGAGTTTTAAGTGAGAACAACCCAACTGTGTTTGAAAGCTTGAATTTAACAGGAGTTTGTACTCTCATTTAACTCAGCCAGACTATAACATAACATAAATCCACAACCTTAATATGTACAAAATCAAAAAAGAAACCATCCATCTTTTTTTCTTTCTGTATGGTATCTCCTGAACCTTCTACTTCAACAGCAACTCCCTGTTGATGTTGTTCTCCCTGTGAAAAAACCCATGTCATGACACAGAGATTAGTGATTGAAAGTATCTATAAAATCTTAAAATAAGTTTATCAGTTATAGCATTAATTACCTCTGCCACAATGTACAACAAAATTTAAATTAGTGTAGACTAACTTTGTTAATGTGCAAAATCCTGATGATGTAGACCTGTTGTCATGGAAGTAGATTTTGATCCCTGCGATTAATTTCCTATAATTGCTGACAGAACTCACACTGAAAATTAAGTATCCTCAAAGCAAATGGTATCCTGTCAGAGATTCTAGAGGAACAAGCCTTTGGGTTAGGCTGAGGCTCACCCCATTCCTCAGTGAGGCACTTACGAACATAGTGGTGGACTTGGCAGTGCTGAATTAAAAGTTGGATTCGATGATCTTGGAGAGTTTACCAACCTAAATGATTCTGTGATTCATTGTGAAATAACACCTCTTTCTGCCACATTAAAATCAGAGGAAAAAGCTGTCAAGGGTTATAGTTTTACCCTGTTTTGCTGTTCTTCTTCCCTCACCTAATAAGATTAATATACAGCTTTCATTGCAGTAACAGCCCAAGTCTAAAGGTTTATGAAAATCTGCCACAAAATCTCTACTAATTTGATTAATTTCTGAATACAACGAATGAAACTTTTTTCCTTCCTAACACCAACATAATTTAATTGTCAATTTTTTAAAAGTATCATTTTGTATTTACTGACAAACCATGCCATCCTTTTGGTCTTAACATGTAGAGTATCTCTTCTAATACTTCCTAAGGTTGGTTGGTCACTGTCAATATTAGAAGCAGCAATCATAGTGCTCTTCTCAGTTTTTTACATTTTTGGCAAATATTTTCATTTTATGTTTGTCTTGATCCAGTCTCCCATCATTAAAATGAACATATAGAGCCTCATATTCTGTGATATCAAATAAGTCATCTGAATAGTTAACTGATGATGTCTTTATTTGCTTTCAACACCACCTTTTGTGGTTTGCACAATTCTGGGCATAGATGTTTTATTTTAAATAATAATTGAATTCACTGAGTAAAATTTGTGATTAATGTAGGTGTGAATTATTCCAGGAGCACTAGACACTGGTGAATAATGGAAAAATATATTTTCTGAATAATTTATTTGAAAGATAAGAATTGTACAATAAATTATTCAACCAATATGATTCCACTAGCCTTTAGTAATTTTTAAGGTAGCATGCGCTCCCTCTACTGGATGACTAGGTGCTTCAAAAGGAACTAAAAAACTGTAGTCATGATTTCAAATTATTTTTCCAAATATCTAAAAATACTTGGCTGCAGGGCAGGGAATCTTTCAATATTTATACATAAACTCAGAAGGGCATACCTTATTGGGCAGCCATCTTTTAAAAGGCCAAGATTTAGACATAATTACTTGGCATTGTAGGCTGATTTTTTTTTTTTTTTATGATATATTTCATCCTTGAGTGCTGCATGACTCTCTGTGATGAACTATGGCTTGGCCAGCATAGACCAAGGCATAAGACACACGAGAAGGGTTTTTTCAAACAATGACTGGTGGCATCATTGACCATGGGAATCCCAGGATATGTGCAGGACCTTGAGTTTTGTAATCTTAATGCTGGTCAAAGTCTTCACTAAATATGTCACTGTATGAACATAATCTATTAAAATATTAATGAGGGGAAATGGTGAGTAGATGTTGATGCCATCAAATAAGGGATGGGCACTAGCAGCTCAGTCTGCTCATTAGGTGACGCCCTAAACACAAGAGAAAGCATCCTGTCCCCATCCCAGGCCTGACTGTGGCAGTGGCTTTGATGTGTGTCATGCATTAACAAAAACCTGTTTCATTTCTTGTCCCAATTGAAGAGATCAAGCATGGGGCTGCCTGGCAGGATTATATAATTTGCACTATATTATCCCTTTTCCAGTTACTTAGCCTCTTATTTCCCTGACCCAGACTCCTCACAAATAAACAACTCATCCACAATGACTTTTCCTGCACCGGCCCTATTTTTGTTATATCAATACACAAGTTCAAGGATTTTTTAATGGGTTTCTCAGTTGTTTCAGCCTTGTATGATATTTTTGATATGCACTGTTGTCCTTGCAAGGTGCCACCCTCAGAAGGCTGCCAACCGTCCCCTCTAAATTCGCTTGAAGTTCATCCTGCTGTCATGTAACTGATGCTAACTCTAACCTTTGAGCGTCTCTTACTTTGTTTCCTAAGCTGTGTCCAGCAGTCATTCATAGTCATAATAATAAAAAGGCTATGATCTGGTCATTCTTCCTCAGCATAAGATGCTCATCTTTTCTTGGCTTGCCCTTCAGATCTTTTGATTTCTGACTGTGAAAGGTCCCAGGCCTTTCCAATAGAGCTCATCAGATGCCACCAAATCTCTCTCAAGGGCTCTCTAGAGACTTCTGCAGGGAAGTATTTTAAAGTTTGTGAAGAGCCTGATCTAGCACATATTGAAGGACAGTCTTTCAATGTTCTTTTTCTCTGAACTTCAGTCATGTCCCTTGAGAGTAATTTATTCTGGCAAAACCAAATTCAATCTAATTCTTACATTGAAATCAGTATAACTTCAGTGAAGTGACAGAATACAGCTACGATAAATGAAAGAAAAATCAAACCTGTTTCGTCTGACAGCAAAGAAAAAAAGTCCATAATTGCTAACATTAGGATTGGTGCTTCTAAGTGATGGACATCAAACAACTAAATATATTCAAAACCATTCACTTTCATGTTGTATTCTTAACCCCATATGCCAATAAAATAGCATCACGCTGCCAATCACACTGCTATCAACGGTCTTTAGATTGCAGCTTTTATGGTGAGAGAATGGATAGCATCCCTTTGGAGAAATAAAGAGAACAGGAAATATATTCATGGCTTCATAAGCAGAAATTTAGAGTGGAAATCTTGAATTAATTTACTTAGTTCAGATGTAAGATTGTATAAATGTTTGTCATTATTTCTTGTGTAAAAATGAAGAAAGATTCATATAAAGAGAATTTGTCAGAATACTCATCACATTTCCATTATCTAAGAAAAATGTGACTTGGGATCTATTAAATACAAAAGAGTGAACAGCTAACTCACTTCCTGATAGTTATATCAAGATTAGTTAGAGTAATATAGCTGTGCAGTACATAGAAAAGTGTTACATATTTATTTATAATCTCTCTTAAAATGTCGTATTTTTAGAAAAAAAAAAAAAGAATGTAACTTAAGAGTAAGGGGCATCAGCTTTTAATGTCAAAATGATCCTTTCTTTTTGTAATATAAATATTCTTTTTGTAATATAAATATTCTTGTTGCTATTAAGAGTCTGGAATTCAAGCATTATAATGGACCGCTTTTTTTCTTTGATAACATCATTGTTGTTCTTGCCTTGATAAGTGTATCAGACTCTTCTCAGTGATGCCCAGTGACAGAACCAGGGGCAAGTGACACATATCTGAATATGAGGGAGAGCTTCTTTACTGTGAGGGGGACTGAACACTGAAGCAAGTTGCCCAGAAAGGTCGTGAAGTCTCCATCTCTGGAAACATTCAAAACCCACCTGGACATGATCCTGCGCAACCTCCTCTAGGGGAGCCTGCTTTAGCAGGGGGTTGGACCAGGTGATCTCCAGAGGCCCATTCCAACCCCAGCCATTCTGTGATTCTGCAATTTGTATCACCAAAACTCCTACCCATTATGTCCTTCATCCCAGCAACTAAGTTTATCTTGAGTGTGCCAGTATTTGTAGAGATACAGACAGTCTTATTGCCTCTTCAAATAATTCATCTCTAAGAAGCATGAGCACATTTAAAACTGAAAATGGTAACTGATTTTTCTATTTAATTTGATTTCTCTTAGAAGCAAGGAGGCCCACATTGAGATCAGGAGTTTGGCTGTCTTCAGACCCAGTACAAAACCAGATCCAGAAACCTTTAAAAGTTACTAGAGACTACATGTATGGCACTTGTGCTTATCACCAGTGGGCCTGGGATATGTCAGATAGATTGTGTATGTGCATTTTGCTCTGTGTGTGAGAGAGAAATCCGATGCATTTGAGATCTATTGCAGTTGTGATGCACAAACAGGTCACCTGCCAGGCACAGGTCTGTGGAGCCCATCACACCTGAGATGGTGTGGAAGTGGCAGGTTGGGTTACCCTATGAGCAGGTGACAGGTGGCAGGGTGAGAAAAGCCATGTCAGCTAGTCAGAAACATGCCAGGTGGTGGGCTGGCAGGCTTTGCACTGTGGTAGCCGTCTGACAGATAGGAAAATACACCAGAGACAGAGCAAAGCCACCACATGGAGCATTTTCCAAGCAGGCACAGGAAATGAATTCATGTGATCTAAATCCTACTTGAATGCCTTAACTACAAGACTCTTCTTCAGATCAAAAAAAAAAAGATCATGTTGAGAAAATATTGTATAGGAAAAGTAAAGATATAAGAATACATTTAAAAGTCCTAATATAAATAATATTTCATTTTGTCTAGGCCAGCAGTGACATGTTGGAGGAATTTAGACCCACCTTTCTCTCACTGAAATATCTGAATTTCAGGAAACAAATTCTAAAACATTTAAAGGAATGAGTTTTCAAAACCTGGTCTAAAAGTGAATATTCCTATAAAAAGTCCCTTCTTGTTACAGGTTTAAGGGGTAGTGTTTTTATATTTGCAAGGAACAGAGAAACATTCACAGCACAAGCCTTTTTTCAGGACTGAAATAGATGACCCTTAGGTTATCAGGCACAGCACTTTTTTGAGAGTGCTCTTTGTCTGAAAGTATCAGCTGTTACTATGATTGCTAAACACTGCAGTAAAATGTTATTGTTTGCATGTGAATTGTCAAATCCTAGTAATAGAGACTGAAATGCTATATGTCCCATGACTGCCTCAGACTGAAGTTTTGTGGAGCATTTTGTCTCTAACCATTCACAGTGTTTCTCTGAATGAAGCTGGGTTTTGTCTGTGCTAGAAATGCTGGTGACCTCTTCTTTCATAAGCTCTTGTCCTTAGAGAAGACACTTGAAATTTGGCAGGAAGGTGAGAAACTGAAGACTTACAGCTGCAGTGGATGTTAAAAGAAGAACTCCAAACATGCAAAATACCATATCATGTTACACACTTGAAAAAAAACCACACCAAATCATTCTCTTTTTTGCTTTATTTGCTCCACACCTTTGTTTGACAACTGCAAAATGCAGCTGACAGTACTTATCTTTCAAAAGCATTGTGAAAATAAAGGAAAGTTTGTGAAAAGCTGTAAGTCTTTACTAATAAGCTCCACTAAAAAAACCATGAAAAATTAATGATTCTGTTTGTAGGAAAAGGTTTGAAAAATGCATGGTAAACAAAGTAGGAGCCACTACAAAGAATAAAGATGAAAAAGTTTTCAATTATTACTGTCTAGAGGAGCCTCATCCTCTCTGTGTACTGAGGCACAGGTTTAGGCAAGAAGGCACAGCAGATGGAAACACTGGTATATAATGTAAACATGAATGTGTCATCATACTACATCATACACACATGAGACAGGCAAACAAAGGTAATACAGCTTGTAGAAACTCTGAGAACAAAATATCTGGTTCCTCTGATGGCAGATGGAGTTCCTAGGTATAAAAATGTCAACTGATATTACACATGGATACTACTTTTAGCTTCTCACCCAGTTTTCACCAGCCTTTAATGTAAGTAGGGATCTTTCTGTGAATATTAACTTTTTTCCTGATCTCTTCTCTTTAATAGATCTGTTCAATTCAGCTTCTGCAACACAAGCATCATTGAAATTTGGAAAAATTTGTATCCTGTTTTAATCATGTTATATCAGAGTTCCCAGGCTCTTCCAAAAACTGCCATATTTGAAGCCTGCTAGTGAGATAATTAGGCTCTCTATGCTCTCTTGAGCAAGGTTTCCTTCCACAGGTTTTATTAGCCTTTCCAGGAAGACTGCACAACACTATGAAATGTATGCAAACTAAATATAGCATTGTAACCACGTTAGCTCAGATACATAAAGCATGTGTGTGTCTCTGTGTGTCATGTGTATTTGTGTAGCTTGCCGCGTGGAATAAAGATAAGTGTTGAGAATCGCGGCTTCCCTATGTTATTGCTTTAGTATCCCAAGTCTGAAGATTTAAGCATCACACCAGTCTCTCATCTGCTGCCTTACAAGAATCGCTCTCAAGGACCCAGGGTTATTCCAGTAGTACCTCCTGGTGCCTGGCTTGCCAACCATGATACAGCTGTGCACCCATGATCCTGCAGAGCTGCACAATATTCTCAGCCAGGAACTCCTCCACTACCTTATTTCTACATCATTTACCACAGGTTGGAACCAACACAAACTACTGATAGGGATTTTTGCAGAGATGGGGTAGCCCTCTCCACCTAGGGATGAGCACTCATGGAGGGCATGGGAAAGTCGGGTTTGGCAGAGCAACAGAGCACTGTGAAATAAGACACTATTTTCTCTTGTAGGCATTTTCTAATGAGGACCTGAGGCTTTCTGGAAATCCTCATCTCAGGCATCTGCAATGGACTGTCAACACCACACAGCAGAGTGTGACACAAAGTTCATGGGGACCCATTTGCTCTTGCATGTATCAAGAACCATAACTATTACTTCAGACCAGCTGTATGAAGCACAGTCTATGAATGTCATGTTCAACTGCAAAGAGAGCCATCTCAGGCATATCTACTCTAATTGATTTGTACTTTGCTGCTCTCTCTTCTGCTATTGTGTCACCCATCAGGACAGCTTATATGTATCAGGGTGTCCTCTGGTTCCTTAGAAAAAGAAATTATCTCTTTCTTTAAATTTTAGATGGTCAGGCATACTTGACTCTAATACTATATGAACCAGGAAACTCTCTGACAGGAATTTTTGTCTGGAAGTAGTAAATTAAATTATGTATAAATATAAAAAAAGGTGTAATGTTTATATGATAGGAATGATTTCTGGTGAGATCTGTGGTTTCTTCACTCTAACCTTTCTGATTGCATTGCATAACTTTGACATTGCACAGTGGGTATTTTTAAGTTATTCATGTCAGCATTTACTAAATAAACATCTGAAGTATTTTTTAGATCTAGGATAAACTATATCCATTTCTCTTTCTTCTGCTATGAGGTTCCTTATATTAAGAGGCCCTGTGACTCAGTTAATCTTTGCAAAGGAACCATTACACTGGTAATAAAATGGGAAATGAGCACACTGCAAACAACACTTCTATTCAGAGAGTCTAGAGGTGCAAAACAATTTCAAAGAACTGTAGCCATTAGCAAAAAGAGCAGATTACCTGTGACAGCCAGCCAGATATATGCACAATATATTTGATAGAGCTTTCACAAAGAACAACCAGCTCATTTTTATAGAAAATGCACAATAGGTTTTAAAAGAATGGCGACCAGGATGAACACTTTGGGACTATAAGTACCAGTATCAACCTCCCAGGCTACAGAAAATCCATGGAAACAGCCCAAAGTGTCTCTGGTGGGTATGGTCCTAACTGTGCTATAAAGCAGCTCTTCCTTGTCCCCTCTTACAGCAGTCAAAGGTAAAAAGGAGACAGAAAGGGACAGGTAAGGCTTTGAAGAGCAATAGCTTGAGCTGCCTTTGGGGATCACTGGTATCTTTAGATGTTTTAAGTTTACATGGTTGCTGTCAGACAAATTAACAGGAGAAAAATCTATCAGGGGTTCCCAGCTATGCACACACCTTTTCTCATCCCTCAGGTTCCTGAGCCAGATGTGTCCTGAGCCTGGGAGATCATCAGGGGAAGCATCACCAACACACCCATCCTGTGCTTATGCTTCCCCCTAGGCATTCACTACACCACACAGTTGGAGCCCAGACACTGGAAAAGGGGAGTCAGTGCGTCCCAGCCTCACTGAAGAGGAGCTGCCAAATGCTCCAGTAGACTCCAGGCTTCTCTAAGCCATGGCAGTGCCAGGGCGAGCAGCAAGACAGCCACAAGGAGCACATAACCATGCATCCCAACAAGCTCCTTTGCCACAGAAGCCAACTACATCAGCAATTCTGGACAAGGACCCCTGGAGGAATTTGTGCCCAGGCACCAGTCACTTCGGTTAGAAGCTGCCTCCTGGGGACAGCAACAGAAAGCTGGGGTTGCCAACAACCCATAGTAATCTCCATCTCATGCCTTTTGTATCCCCAGTGACCCTGGAGTTGCAGCCTTTGTGGCTCTCTGAACCCAAACCCTAATCCTAATAACAGCTGGGGGCTGAGGCTGAGGTCCCCAGCACCATCGCTGGCCCACATTCAAATGCTGTTGAGAGACCAGTGCTGGTGCAGTGCCATGCCTTTCCCAGGCCCAGTGATCCTGCAGATGTAGGCTCAGTGGCTCTCTGAACCCTAACCCCAACTGTAATGGCAACAGGCAGCTGAAGATGAGCTATCCAACAGCACTGGTGGTGCAGACTGATACTGGGTAGATACAAGTTGTACAAGACTGAATTTGTGAACTCATAAGTTGCAGGGTAAGCCTTATGTAGGGCTAGAACTGGAAGACAGGCATGTTTTATCAGACAAGAGATATTTCTAGGCAGCTGAAGAACTCATAAGAAGTCTCAAATTTTGGCTAAACTTTAGCTGGAAACTGTTTCATCCCCTGCTGAGCACAGAAAGTGAAAAGCACAGTGGTAAGGAAAAGCAATCCTTGCTTCTCTCTAGGACTTGTATTTCTGAGGAAGTCAGAAGAGAAACTATCTCAAATTCATAGTAAATCTCCCTTCCAGGTGATTCATGGCACTGTGTTAAATCTGATTGAATGTAAATGTAGTTACACTACACTATTTCTCTAGATTCCTTCAACAAGTCAGTGGAGACAAGTACGTTCAGGGTGTGATTCATGTCATCCTAAGGTAGGTATCTAGCTAGGCCAGCTAAATCACAACATGAAAATGCCAATCTCTTTTATTCAGATATAAAATTAAGTCATGATGATGTGTTAAGATATAAATATCTGGAGTACAAACAGGTAAACTTACATGTTATAAATCCCACCCATTATAACAGAGCTGAAGAGCTCTTCAGCTCTGTTATAATGGGTGGGATTTATAACATGTAAGTTTACCTGGTAAACTTAGATGAGCTGGTAGTTGTAGTGTTCCATCTGAAGGCAGTTGTAGTGCTTACAGTTCGCTCCGTTTTTTTGGCAGCTCTGATCTTGCTGCAGTCCTGGGATGTGAAACTCTAAGGAGCTGGTACCTTTTCTTCAGAATCACCTCCAAGATAAAAGTCTGTTTTCTACCATTCTCATGATGAAAATTAGCAATGGGGCTTCATGTTGCAGCTCTATGCAAAACACCTTGCTCTTACATAGCTACAAACCCTTTTTAATGAGCCTCACAATAATGGCTCTTTTAGTCGCAGAAATACAGCAGGGAACAGGAGAAAATCCATATATAAAACTGTTTCTGAATGCACTGCCACAGTCCTAAACCCCATTTGTTTTCTCTTTTAATTAGGTTTTCTGCAGGCTCCAGCTATTAACTCTGTTTTAAAACAAACTGTCCAAGGCTTTTCTTTGATAATGGTTTAATTTTAGCTTTTTCACCCACCTCCGAAACACAATTAACTCTCATGCGTGGTATCCCTCATCAGATTTTCCTGCATCTCCTCCCTTGGCAGTCCTCCAAAGCAGGTTCATTTAACACCCACAAAGTTCCCACAATTGAATCCCATCTCTACAGATCTCACTTTCCCTGCACATCAGCTCACTATGGAGAGCAGCCGCTTCCTGTATCATTTACATCAAAGCCATCGGATGCTGTGAGCAGCAGTGCTTGTATGACACTGTTTAATTCAATCCTCACTGCTTAAGTGCCCAGTCAGGGCAAGGAAGGAGACTACGGCTACTTGTTCTAAATGAGCAGCACAGATATACTGCCAATGCTGCCACCATGAAGACAACAGCATGGGTTTGGGCTTGGAGTTAATTACTTCCCCTTTCCTCTCTGCACAGGCAAAAGATGATCAGTTCATTTAGATTGTGCACTGAATGTCGACACAGCCGCATTACAAGCTGCTTTTCCCTGCTATCTGAAACCAGCACAGCCCTTACTTCTTGAGGCATACATCCCCAAATCAGCACTGTGGTACTTCAGAGGAAATCAGAGGGTCTGATGGGGAAAGGAATACTCATCATCATTCCCTGCATTCCTGGAGAAGCTTTCATTGGAAGGTTTCAAAGAATATACCTTTTCCCAGCATCTCGTATAATGTATAAACCTTACAATACCACTGGCACACAAGCTAGGCAGCTGCACTGTGTTCCAGCTTGCTGAGCCCCTGGGAGAGCTAACTCCAGCACTGTGTAAACCAGAGGTACCTTCCTTTGAAGCCACTGGGTTCTCAGTTCTTTGGGGAGCCAAGAGACTTCCTTTGAGCCATGCAGTTCTTGGCAATTAGGACTAAAATTCTGGACCACTAGGTAGCACAGCACAGTACTGAGTTCTGAAACAGTGGAGCCAAAATGCCTTTGCTTAAGAAGGCAGAACAACCACACATAATGCACCATGGTAGAAAATTGCATACAAACCCTCTGCAGTGAGTGAACTGAGGACATGTTGACAGTTTTTGATCACCTACATCTCCAGTTTAGGGAACTCATCCCTCTAGAGCCCTGACACTGTAGTGGAGTATACACCTAAGTCCTCAGACCATCTGTCTTATTTTTGTGCAGTGAGATTTCTTTCTCTTGATAGGGAAGGGCCCAATGTACATATTTCTTCTCAGGTTTTCCGAGACTCTGAAAGCTCAGTTCAGTGTTATAAGACCACTTTGCTCTCAAGAGTTAGGTAATATTTGGAAAAAAAATAAATAGAAAAAGTTAAAAAAAACTACTGAAAAAAATTAAGACTAGAGCAAAGGAAATTAATGTAGGCCCTGAATGCTACAGAGATCCGCAGGACAGAATTTATAGACATTCTGTCTTTTAGAAATGTAATTGGAGATCTGTCAACATCATTAGATGCTTGGGCATTTTTGCAAATCTGCCCCTGAAGGAGCTGTGGTATAAAATAAAAGCTAAAACAAGGGGTTTACTTCCAAGAATGTTTTCAGAAATGGATTATGGAAGCTTAATATTATTTTTTTATTCTCCTTAGCTTTGTAGAGAGTTGGTAGGACAATACATTAATCTGTGCATACAGAACTATATTCCCTGTGTATGAGTCAGTAGTTCAGGACTCTGGCAGGCTGTAAAGCATTCTACTACAGAGCTGCTGGGTGACTGTTGGTATCTTCTTTTTATATTCCTTTTCCTCTCTATTTTGTGAATTTAGGTTATAAGAGTGTTGTGCTGGAACTCTTGGCCATAGCACAGTATTCAGAGTATTCCAAACAAAACTGATGAGATGTCCTTATATATCCCTGTATCATCATCTGTTCATCCATAACCTGAGAATTCTCAATTGACAACTTTAGAACAAAAAGTGTCTCTGGAAAACTGTGGAACCAGGAATTTGCACTGTATTGTAGTAGGTCTCCTCCATTTTGTTGCCATGAAAACTGCCACAGGTTGCCTATCTTTGTGTTCATCAGTATGAAATATCAATGGACACAAAGATAAGTCATCCCTGTTGGTGTAGCTGGACACAGGCTTTGTTAGAGAAATCAGTCTAATGAGCCAATGTAATGTGGCAATTATATTTGTGGTTGAGACTGAGAGAGTGGTTGCAGATGGTAAGAGAAGGAAAGAGACTTGCTCTAACCATAGAACACTTTTTTGCCCTAAGGTAGAACTTGGAAGCAGGCAAAGTGAAGAAAGCACAAGCTCTGGAGAAGGGTGCAGTTGACAGGTTCAAAGTAGCTGTCAGACTTCGGAGAATGAGAATGGAGATGGAACAAGATATATAAAAGTGTGCAAGTGCTTTGACAAAAATGGTCTCAGTGAAATAAGAAGAGCAATAACTGAATTAGTGAGTGAGCAGCTAAATAAAGAGATTAGGAAGAGAAAATAAATAGCCAGGGATTAAGACAAATTACTGATATGGACATAGCCAAGGATGGGGGAGAGAGATTACTCATGACGAAAAGGGGAAAAATAAAACAGGTAAAAGCAAATGTAAATGTTTCTATAAAACTGAAATGAAAATTTTTCAGTGTTGTCCTTTTTATATTTTATTATATTTCATTTAGATTCAGAACTAAATCAAGATTGAAAAGTACAAAATTCTTTGTAAGATGCAAGGTCTGCTCCTGCACAATCTTCATTGCAAGTGAGTTCTAGCTAAAATCACTTCTGCTTTCCTTGTTTATCTGATAACAGATTGTTAAGTAACTTGAATATTTTTATTTGAAACCCCTACACTTTTGTATAAACTGATCTTGAAGAATTCTGAAATACTCAGTTCCAGAATAATTCTTTTATTTATTTATTTGTAATATACTCAATGGCAGTTCTCCATGAAAACTTTCTGGTTTATAAGGGAAACTACATTTCTATAAAATTTAAAAACTACTTTATTTCAGTCTAATTGCTGGGGACGTGAGTCCTTTAGTTGTAATGTACTGCATCGCTTGAAACTTTTAGCCTTCAATTGTAGCAACATAAAATTTTTTAAATATGGTACAGTTTCTTCCAGAAAGGGAAAACACTTCACTCTTATAAACTCAGCACATGACAAAGTACTTAGCTTCCATTTTTTCCCAGGAAAAGCTTCAAATTACAGATGCTTTTAAGTGGTAATCTACTGACTTTCATTGTTGTCATGACAACATCATTGAGCATTTTTCTGCACATCTTTTCCAGTCAGGTTTTGCTTGTATAGGTACAGTTTTCTTTTAAGATCGTTTAGATAGCAATATGAAGCTATATTAAAGCTGTATTAAGACAGTCTTTACACTGACATCTCTAAGGCTACCATCAAATTTCAGTAGATGCAAACTGAAATATGCCATATTTTTCAGCTGAGACAAGCCTGAGAAAAACAAGGTCCTTGGTTTGGTCTGGACTAGAAATCAGCTCATAAAGTGTTATGTCACTTTCCCAGGCATTAAGATAAACCTTTCTGCAAAGAATAGATTCTCATATCTTGAAAAAGAGATGGGGAAGTTCCTTTAAACCCTCCCGTATTGCATGCGATCACTGCAAATGTGTGGACAATTTGTGAAATTTAATGGTGATTTTTTTTTCAGTTGACTCAGGGACACTCTTCATGCAGCAGGGAAGGGTAATGATGGGAGGATTGCCTGGAGACTGAGGAGCAGTCACTGACTGTAGTGTTGGCTGAAGAGGAAGGAGCATGTGAGACCCAGAAACAAACCCTGCCAGTGGTGCTGAGCTGCAGGCTGCCAGTGTCACAGCTCTGAGCACCTTCACATGTCCTCCTTTGGGCAAGTACTGCTCTGCACAACAAACAAATTATGGTCCCTGGCTTGTCACAGCATATTCACATTTCTTAAAACATCCAGGTTTTATCTAATTGCAGTTCCCCTTACTCACCTGCCTCTTACCACATCAGAGGGAAAATATATTTTCAGTACTAAATCAATTCTAACTGCCAAGGATTCATTACTGAGCCACTTTTTCACACACTCTTAATTTTTGTCTTCTTTGAATGGCTGGAACTGGACCCCTTTTCTCTTTAACCCCTTCCAATCCAGAATCTGATGCAGATTTTTAATTGGTAATTGTTTTCCTGCTAACAGTTTTGGCTACATCGTAATGGATATTCTGATTTTATTTCATTGGAAACACATTGAATTGGAAAAACCCTAGAACCCCATAATTTTCTTACAGCGCAGCTCTACTCACAGAATTTGTCATTTCCCTTTCTCCAGGGTATTTGGTAGTCCAGAACATTGACCTGTAATGCCTGCTAGTTCTTGGCATTTCCAAACGTTTCATGGCTTCTCTAATTGTATTGCCTCCTCCATTCATCTGCTCTATGTGTCAGGAAGAGCCCTCAGGGCTCTTGCTCCCCACTGATTTCCAGTTTCTGGCAAAGTACTAACAAAGTTTCATATCTCTCTGTTCCACTGGCAGCTGCAAATAAATGCTCTTATTTTCATTTGCTCTTTGGGGAGCATCATGCAACAATTTCTATTCTGTTCAATATGCAAATACCCTGGCTTCCTTCTGTTCCCTCAGAAAGTGAATAGAGTTTCTAAGGAGAGACAACATATTTTATTAGATTAATGGAGTGAGAAGAAAAAAGCAGAGGAGCTTGAGAGCACACAAGTTTTTCTTTATTGCAGAGAGAGCTGCATTCATGCTGCTAATATATATCTGTAACAATTTCTTAGCTGCCTCACATCAAGAAGTATCTTCTGAACTGAAGGAAGTGAAAAACCACCACTGAGTGGTAAACCTGGTGGGATTGTCAATGTAAGGTCTCTGGGAGGGCCAAGCACTGTGTAAGTCTTTTCAAAGGACAACACAGATCCTCTCAAGTGTCTGAAATGCACATTTTGAAATAATGAATTTTAGTAAAAATTATGCTTGCTGTGAAAATTCATAGTCATATTTCCTTGTTGTTATTCTTCTGTTTAAAAATCAAAGAGCAGAAATTTAGGCACCCAAGTCACACAACAGGAGTAATGAACATTGATAGTGTGAGTGGATGGTTTGTGAGCAGTCTATAGCTCAAACATTACTCATCCAGCTTGTTCAGAAAATGCCTATGAATAACAAATACTCAGAGAAAAATAAGGGACAATTTAGTGAATGGTCCCATCTGCACTTCTCAGAGCTATTTATTCAAAGGTCGTGACAGTGGCAATGGCAGTGGTGAGTTTGACAGTATTGGAGTCACTACACTAAAATCCCGTTTCAGACACAATGATGGCAACAAGGGTAAACTATATGTGAGTGCAGATGAGACCCAGAGGAAGGCTCTCACTCCTATTAGGTATGTGCAACAGTGGGTCTGCTGTTAGTTATCCACTTCAGAGTAAGCTCAGAAACTGGCTGATCAGTTATTCAACATTCAAGAGTCCTTTATACAATCTGTAAACAGCAGAGATCTTGGTGAAGGTTTTCTACAAGGACAGAACAATAATGAGGATGTATGGTCATAAGGATGTGCACCTTAGTAAGGTAAATAAATAATAGAAAAACTAACTTAAGTAAGATGCAGAAACAAAATCTTTGGCTCAGACTAATGATAGAGTCTGTCCAACTTCATAGAGAGAAGTGGAAGTGGGATGCAGGGATCATAACTAACTGCAGGCTTGTGAGCTCTGGACCCAGAAGCAACATACCACATCAGAGTGACACAGTGCTTCAGTTAATTAACTCAATTAGATGGCACTGACATGTTCATGTTAGTGTAGATATGCCTCTAACTGCATCTAAATGGGCTTTAGGTGTTATGCTCAAAAATGCAATCTAGAAGAAAATGTAATGCCACAAGTACTCTGGTGCCAGGTAATTTGAATGAGAGAGCTGCATTCTGCCAAGGAGTGGGATAAGGCTGTCTCCAGGCAGGGGCAGGGATGCAGACAGGGCGTCAGAACTCTGGCCTCAGGTCCCATGGGAATGGAGACACCTGCAAGGGCTACTAGTTTCAGTTCCAGTAAAAGGCAGGATTTATAATCTACTTTGTGCAAGGTTTCTTTTTATCTAGTACTAAATTGTTTTCTGCTCAGCTCCTTATCTGAATCACTAATTTTATGAATTAATTATCTCCTGGGTTTTGACAGGAAATATATATCTTTCATAGAGTTCCAGCTTCCCTCCAAAGACAAGGAGTTGACTTGTAAACATCTTTGTCCTGTATTATATTAACCCTTTCTAACTATCTAAGGGACAAATTATCGTCACTAACCTAAGTAGATTTTTGAGATTTTTGACTGAAAAAAATGTGACAAAGATCTACATAAAAAAGAAGACACAATATGGGCAAACACAGCAGTGAGTGAGGAAAATGTTCACCTAGAGACCCTGAGTCTCACTCCTGTGGCACATATGCAGGGATCTCTTTTACTTCTCTCTTACTGCTTCCCAGCACAGCCAGTTTTCTTTTAGAGAGATGTTCTGCACATGACAGCATTCAGCTTTGCTCATAATCTAATAAGCAATGTGCTTGTATGAAGCCATGTCTGTCGTGTTGTCATGTCAGTCTTACAAAGTGATACAGCAGAGCTCTCTCACTTCATAGGAATCAATCTCTCTGTACAACCAGAAGCAACCCAAATCCATTTAAAAATAAATCAGTTTGTGCAGTCTCATGTTGAAGGAGTAGCTTGCAACAAATGCTGTTCAGGGTTGTCTTGTAGTTTGTGATTCCTGGATCTTGCTGAAACACCTGAATAGCATCAACGTGGCAAATTGCCACTGTGGTGGCCAAGAAGATAATGTATATTATTGCGTATACATTATCTAGTCAACAGCCTACAGAAGGTTAGTGAAGCATTTTAAATTGTACTCTTCATTTTTTACTCCAAACAGTGCACCGAATATTTTGATCATTGTTTTTCATTAAAATCATGTCTTTAACTCCTCTCCCTATATTGCTATCAGCTTTCACTAAACATGTAAGATAGATTAGTGGAAGTAGGATCCCATGTGGTTCTGAGATTAGATAAAGAAATGATGAAAGGTCTTAAACAGAATGAGGAAACAACCCAGGTGTTCTAGAAAAGCAATAATAAAATAATCAGAAAAGGAGAAAAGGAATGAACTCTCATTTTTTGTGCTTGCAGTGTTTATGAAAAAGCATAAAATACTTGCATTTTCACAAATAAATTCTAAATTTTCTTACTATTTGTTTTAAGCTGTGATTCCCAGCATGGTCATCTTAAGATTATCTTGTTTGCAAAGAAAATTCTTTTGAAGACTCTCATAAAAATACCCATCTATTTGTCATATGAATTTTATCTGTGTCTCACTCTGTTTCCTAATTTGCCATAGCTACTGCATTGAAAGCAGAGTTGTGCTTTTTCTTTACAACCTCCTTGCTCCTATAAAAGTCGCAATGATGTCAAAGTACCAAATTTGTGATAACCCCCTCGGCTCCAAATTTCACAATAAATCACAGAAATCACCAAGATAATAATGCTTCAATGGGCTGGGGAGAAAAGAACAATGTAGAGGGTGTAAATGGCTCTTCTGTCTCATTCTGACTGCAGCAGCCCGGTTTCCCTGGGGTGACCTCTGTCCCTGGTCCCTTAGCATGGTCCACCCATCATCTTGCAGGCCTTCAGCTGGAGCAATCCTCACAGACTGCCACTGCCCTTCCTGTGTCACAGAGGATGCAGACCTGAGCTCTCAACTTAGCATCCTGCGCAGCTCTGCCTCGCTCCTTTTGTCTTTTATGGGATATGTCCCATCAGCTCCCCTAACCATGACTCTCTCCTGTGTTGGATGGTAAGCCTGATGAGCAATCTGACGAGGTTTCACCAAAAAAATTGTCAGGGCTGCCCCTCAACTTCAGTCTCTCCTCAAAAACTATGGTGTTTGTGAGACAGGAGCCAGATGAAGCAAGAGTTGGGTATTACTTCAGTTGCCCACAGATTTATTAGTGACAAAAACACCTGGCCTTCCTCAGGCTGCCTGGCTGCATAGCCTACATATAAGCTTTTGGGTGTGAATGGCTTCAAAGCCAGATGAGCCAACCACTTACATTGCATTCTGCTGTGAGTGACCTTTCTAAAAACTGTAGTTGGAAGATCAGTGCTCTCTACATGCACACTGTGATACAAGGTGCAGCAGAGGGAGTAATCACATCCTCCTGGCACTGTCATCTCCTTTTATGCAGGAATCCTTACAAGATGATTTGACTGATACCAGGCAGATGGAATAAATAACCTGAAATTCTTCCTGGAAGACCCCAGAAGTCTTCTGCTGAAGGCAGTTGGTATTTGTTAGGTAGATTGTAGCTGGGCAAAGTGTGCCCATCAGCAAGACAGATGTGTGGGAGGATGTCTGGGGAGAGCTTAGTGTTAAGGACATGCCTACACTCTCATGCCTGGTAACTGCACACATAGCTGTACTTTCTACGAGACATCTCATATGCTGAACACAACCTCCACCAGCTGCATGCTGACCAGCTCCATGAAGTTTCCCTGACACATTCATTCCCAAGTATCCATAGAAAGAGGCAGGGCAGCCTGTGTTCCAGAAGTGGAAAGGTATACTACCAAGTTTGACGTATTGGAAAAACTTTATGGGTTTCATTTCCCTTGAAATTAGTAGCAGTCAGGCACCCAAATATTGTCAAAAACCAGAATCTTGTCGTTTTCCCATCACTACTGCAATAGTGGGTAATGGAGTAGAGAATTAAAATCATGTATCTTAACTTCTGTGTGTCGGGGTTTTGGGATACTTTTTCTTTTTTTGTTGTTTATCTCTGTCTTAGGAATTTTTCCCCATTCTTGTTGCTGGGGGATGATAATAGGTGAGTGATTAGTTGCTGGGAGGCGATAATGGGTGGGTGATTAAGAAAGACAAAGAGTTGGCTCTGCGATGGGTGCGGCTAGCTAGCCTGTTATCTAACATTCCCTGGTATCGGACATTCCCCCTCAGATGGGGGCGGAGATACTGGGGGAATGGGACTGGTTAAAAAGGGGCTAAGCACAGCTGGAGAGTACTTCACTTCTAGACATCCAGAGGAGAGGGAGAGAGGCTGCTGGAACTCCAGGAAGAGTCTTCCTCCACCGTGGGCTTCTGTCTTCAGCTGCGTGTTTCTATCAACTCTCCACCATCCACTCCAGTGTCTCAAGGGAAGGAAACTTGGGATCCCCGAGGCCCTTTCCCCTATCAGGGGAGTCATCGCACCCTCCCTGTGCACTGGGAGCACCAGTGCCCCTGCCGGCTGTGACTGTGGCTGCACTGAAGTTGAAGGGAATTGCCAACAGAGCGGGAAGAGACTGTCCATGGGTTTGTCTGTTCTTATTTGTTGTGGTTACCATTGTTGCTGTTTTGTCTGTCCCATCATATATATAAATATATTAGTAAAGGACTGTTATTCCTCTTTTCTCGTACCATTGCCTGAAAGCCCCTTAATTTCAAAATTATACCAATTTGGAGGGAAGTGGGTTACATTTTCCTATTCTAAAAGAGGCTTCTGCCTTCTTTAGCAAATACCTGTCTTTGAAACCAAGACATTCTGCTACTTCATTAGCTACTGGACCATTGTCCCACTGTGTGTAACAATATGGTCTTATCAAGATTATCCTCATCCTATGAGCACCTTCCTGCCTCGTTGCTGCCTTCCTCTCCCCTCTTCTCATGGGAGTGCAGTAGCCCAGGCACCTATCCCTGGTGCTGGTAGATGACAAGATCTGTGCCTTCTTATTTCTTGCACGGTGTTTTATCCCTGTGTTGAGGCTGGAGACCTAAGGTCTAAATGTGCCTGTGCAGTTGGGGCTCAGAAGAAAGCCACCTCTAAAACAAACCTTTGCAGATGAAACAAATAACAGCCTTTTGCTAACAGTACTTTCTTTCCCCTCTTATATTTTGTTTTCCTAGAAGGAAGTGGGGATCTCAGCTTGCTTCATGTTAAAATAAGACTTAACCTATGCATCTCTAAGCATCTGTTCTTCTAAGAGTATTTATATAAAGCACATTTCTGAGTTAGAGCAGTTACTATGGTGTATGTTCCCATGCTGCCATTTTACATCTCTCTAGAACTCCAGGAGGAAAAAGTTAATTTCCTATAAATGCTTTCTTTTGCACATCTGCTCCCATGTGAAAGGGCCTTTCTGAGGACTCTGTATAGCTCCTGAGGAGTTCAACAACAATAGGAATGCATTCTTAGTTTGTATAGTCAGGATGTGGATCCATTATTTAGAAAGTATTTCAATTGTCTGATGTCATTCAAATTTTCTCTTATTCAGTGCTGACTACCTAGCTCTCTGTGGTGCAAGAAAGAAAACAACCCTTCTTCCAGGGGTAATCACACTGCAATCAAACTGTGCAATATGATTATGTCTGCCTGAGTCCTTGGTGCATTCTCAGTACATTGAAACAGTAATCCCGGAGGAGCCGTCCATTGTATATCATTCCTCTCAGTACCAGCGGCTGATAGAAGTCATAGCCTAAAGAAGCTGCAGAATCTGAAAAACAAACATACTAGCAGGGGAATGAAATAGAAAGCCAGAGCAAAGAAAAACAGCATGAAAGAAAAAGATATAATTGAGAAGGGGGGAAAAATAGTCCAAAGGAAAAACACATCCCAAGTAAACAGAAACAGTGCTAAAAACCCCAAAAACTAACAAAAATATTCTCAAGAAAGTAAAGCTTGTTTTGAAAAGAAAGGAAGGCCATAGAAAGAATAAGCTCTACTTTCTTTCCAAAATCAGACCCAGAAAGAACAAGACAACTTGAGAATGCAAAACAACACAGAGAAAATTTAAGAGAAAAATATTTTGGGAAAAAAAACCACAGCTCCTATGTGAAATCCAGAAGAGTCTGAAAAGGTGAAGATGTCTTCACTCTTGATATCCTGTAGGATATACAGCCTATAGTAAGGACTGTCTGTAAAATGTGCAGTTCAGGAGTGCAGTTAGTTACCTGGGTTTGCTGTGTTTTTATCATTGAAGATGGATCTGGTTTTATTGTCCACAGAGGGCATGTGGTACCATTTCTGTTTCACATTGGATAGTATTACTCTTCAAAGGAAGTTTTGGGTGCAAATAGCTGATCATGACTTTAAATCTGCTCTTCTCAGGCACCTGGGAATGTCAAAAAGGAGGCCCTTTTGACTTCCTGGAGTTGAATTTCAATTTATGAAGTTTATTCTTTTGGCAAACTTTCCTACTAACAAAAGCATTCTCTGGAATTTTCATAAAGAGGAAACACAAATAGGACAAACTCAGTGCTGTAGTGAAGACATTTGAAATGTCAGACAGCAAGCTGCATCATTTTTTACTGCTGTCACTTAGAGCTACCTGAAAGTAAAAGAAATTTAAAATGTAGGTTTTCTTTCTTTGCTTTGCTTGCATCTTATACCAAATCAATTTACTTCTGGGTTAGCGGTTTCTAACAGAAAACTACCATCAGGTAAGCCTGTCCTCTGTTGTAAATAATCTTCTGTCCCTCCATCCTCTCAGTTTTCAGTGACTTTAATGTTTAGATGTTCAGCAAGTAGGCCACCAACTAGAAAGCTGATTTCCAGTCAAAAAAATTGTCACATTCTATGCAAGGAAACCCTAAAGAATTTATTAGGAAAGCTTTTGAGGAGTTTTATTGACAAAATGTGTTTTAAAAGGTTTCTGCTACCACTGAACTGAGGGCTTTGTGAGCTGTCATTGTGATACATAGCTGGGAACTCTGTTTTCCATTTCTGATACTGTACAGAAACTCCAGGAAATGATCATTTTATAGTGACAGAACCACACTGTCACTTTTCAAATCTTATTTTGTAAATCTAATGAGAGCAAGTTTGAGCATTGACTTAAGGCATGACCACATCACTAGTTCTGAGTGCTTTAGTTGAGTATTCCCACAGAAGTGTTGAAGGTCAGCATCCCAATTAAAGACATCTTTGACAGCTGAGTCTTATCTTTGTGTCACTCACAATATAAGAAAAATGTTGACAAAGTAGAGCAATCCCAGCATAGGACAGACACGATGATAGGGGCAGGAGTGCTTGCACTGCAGGGAAGATCTGAGGGATCTGGGCTGATTCAGCCTGGAGAAATAGGGATTTGGGGAGGACTCAACAGCAGCTGTGGCTACTTACAGGTACAGCATCAAGGAAATGGATCTGGGTTGTTCATAGCAATGCATGGCTGGAGAATGAGGAACAGCAGATTTGAAACAAGAGAGGTTCAGAATGGATGAAAGGGGAATCATTTCCCCCATGCCAGTCCAGCAGTGGCACAAATGTCACACGGAGCTTGCACAGTCTCCATTCTTGGAGGTTTTCAAGTCCCATCTGATATAGCTCTGAGCAGCTCGGTCTGGTCTCACAACTGTGTTGTCTCATCAGGAGGTTGGTCTGTACACCTCTTGAGGCCCCTTCCAATCTGAATTTTGTTTCACTGTTAACAACTAGTGACCAAATGAACATTAGGACTTACAATAGGTTTTACATTAATTACTATGAGTAAAGCACTTACACACTACTGATTAGTGATAGCCAGATCCGTTTGTCAAGTATATCGGTAGATTTGTAGGGCACTTAAGCGCTTGAATTATCCCATAACAAGACCTTGACTGGGACTTAAACAATGCAACATTCACCCATACACTTGTAATATAATAATTATCTTCTAGGGCTACAAGGATCTCTGACAGAAGTGCTAAACTATTCATGAATACAGGCCATCAGGAAAACAGAAACAAATAAAGTCCAAACAAATCCAGGAGTTGTGCAGCGCAATTATACCACATAAATAATGCTTGATAGAGAATACTAGACCTATAGCCCTATGCAGTGATGGAGGTGAGATTATTTTAGTGTGGACATCTAAATGTTCTGTGGTGTTGTGTATAGCACCTTAGTGTTAGTTGTTAACTACATTTGCTAAAAACACTAGTCTGACAAATGTTGACTTTTTTTGTATAGGCTTGAGTAGAAAGCTCTGAACTGTGTCCCTGGCCTGTGACTACCTCTAATGGAGAGGCACAGCCCACACTGGGTATAAATCATGACACATTATATGTCATCTGGCTTCTAGGTTTGCCTCCAAAGAGCCCTGCATGTTACAGTTACTTTTGCAAGTAGAGTACAAATCTTTTCTTTGAGCTGTGAGGAGCTCAGCAACCCTGGTAAACAGCACACAGTGGTATAAGAGTCACTGCAGTCACAACAAAAAGTATATGTTTCTTCCCTAACAAACAGTTAGCACGGTCTTCAACTCAACAAAGGAAAGAAATTGCTCAGGTCAGCCCTAAGCACTTGTTAACAAAATTTATATGGGAATTTTGCTGACAGAAAAACCACTTTGGCCTACCTAAAGTTCCCCTACTGACTAGTTTATAGAATGTCATGATGATGGGTTTTTTAACTGATTATCATTAAAACTTCCTTTTTAGGTCAATCACTATTATGTGCCATTGTACTTTTATCATATTTTGAGTTGTTCAGTGCCCTAAGGAACCGATTACAACATCAGTGTCACACACAGACTACTGTTTCATTAGCTGCCCTAAATCACCATGTATTACAAGTCTTCCACAGAGATGAAGACAAATGACAGATCTTTCTGGCTGCACCAAACCACAGCGAAACCAGTCACGGAGTGGGACCTGGATAAGCTTGAGAAGTGGGCCCATGAGAGCCTAATGAGGTTCAACAAATCCAAGTGCAAGGTGCTGCACCTGGGTCAGGGCAATCCCAGACATAAGTATAGGCTGGCAGATGAACTCCTTGAGAGATCTGTGGAGAAAGATTTGGGGGTGGTTGAGGGCTAAAAGCTCAACATGACCTAGCAATATTCGATTGCAGCCCAGAAAGCCAATCATGTCTTGGGCTGTATCCAAAGCAATGTGGCCAGCAGGACAAGGGAGATGATTCTGCCTCTCTGCTCTGCCCTTGTGAGACTTCCCCTGGAGGGCTGCATCCGCCTTTGGAGCCACAACACAAGAAAGAGGTGAACCTGTTACAGAGGGTCCAGCAGGGGCCATGAAGATGATCCAAGGCATGGAGCACCTCTCCTATGAAGACAGGCTGAGAGAACTGGGGCTGTTCAGCCTGGAGAAAAGAACACTCTAGGGAGACCTCATTGTGGTCTTCCAGTACTTAAAGGGGGCTTATAATCTTACCATCTTATAATCTTTTGAGGGAAAGCAGCTTTTTAGATGGGCATGTAAACAAAGACAAACAGTTCTAAACAGAAAGAGAGATTTAGACTAGCTCTTAGGAAGAAATTCTTTATCAAGAGGGTAGCAAGGCACTGAAATGAGTTCCCCAGAGGAGTTGCGTATGCCCTATCCCTGTAAGTATTCAAGGCCAGGTTGGATGGAGCTCTTGGACAGCCTGATCCAGGGAAAGGTGTCCCTGCCCATGGTAGGGGGATTGGAGCTAGGTGGTCTTTAAGGTGCCTTCTAACTTAATATATTTTATGATTCTATGAGTTAGATATCATGAAAGACCAGCAGACCATCTAATATCCTTACCTGTGTCTGATACTGACTTATATGATCAGTTTCAAATCAAGAAATATGTCTTTTAATAGACAACTACGGAATTGAAGGTCAAGAGTTTTTAACTCCCACTGTTACTCATTATTGCAGATCTTGGGCCAGGAGACATTTAATTTACACCCTTGGTGTTCCTGCCCTCTTTTAATGTTCCTATCATTCTCCAGGATCTGAAGCACAGCAACTTCTTCTGCATAATACAGTAACACTGAGTAGATCAGGTCTTCTCAGCTAATGAACTTTTTTTAATAAACAATCATGCAGAGCACAACTCCAAACAAATATTTTTGTCAAACTGACATTGCAGCATTTCATCTTGAGAATCGCAGGCATTGTCAATTTGTGATGTCAACTTTATTCTGAAACATTACAGTGGAATCACTTTTTCTAACTGTTATTAATACAAATATAAATTGTCTACATTGAAAACAACATTAATAATGTGGACAGTAATGTAATAAAAATATCAGAGCAAACAAGTGCTTGATTGAAAACTGGCTGTGATGAATTATGGACTGATGATATACAATTTTTCTAACCCTTTCTGACGGTCAAATATAATATTATCCCTAGCAAAAATCTGAGGGAGAAAGAAAAGGATCAGCAGTCTGGTTAGATCCATATGTGCAGAAATACCTGTGTATGTAAATTTTGTATTGTTAGAAGTTAAGCACTCAAATACACATGATGAGCAGCTGCTGTATCTTTGAGTCTCTGTCTCAGAGCACTGATGTGTGCATTGAAATCACTAGTGACATACTCAGGTGAAAGGCTGATTAAATAGCATCTCCATGAGCACCTGTGTTCTCCTGACTGTTTGGAGCTGCAGAGGTTCAGTAGGTCTTAGCTCTATACATATCACTAAAATGTGGGCTGGCTCAGATGCAAACACCTAGATGAACACTGTTCCCTCTGGGCTGCACAGTCAAAGAAGCACTGGCCACTAATGATGCTCAGTGACGTGATTGTCACACAGGAGCCATTTATTATTTATGGTTTGAATCTGACCAAGCCAGCTCTGAACTCCAGAACGGAGCCACTTGAGGAACTTCAGCTGATCAAGAAAGACAAACAGAGCTTTGCTATTGATTTCAGTGCAAGGATTGTCTCAGTCTCTTTTTTTGGGCTACAAACTAGATTGTTTCCAGCCACGAAAGTCTCCAAAAAAGCCACACAAGAGTTAATGCAGCCAAGTGCTCAGTTTCTGTAAGGGTTAGAAAAATAATAAGTGTTTTTCTACCTTTCTATTATTTGTCATGAAGAATTAAGCCACCTGGAATAATTAACTCACAAAGGCTGCCTGTGTAAGTGCTGGCCAGCAAAACATGTTGATCTAGGAAAACTTCCATAGCGAACTTCATATTTGAAGAATATGAAGAATATTGAATCGAAGTTTTTCAGTAGATTTGTATAAAGGCAAACAGAAAAGAAGACAGCAGTCACGGAAATGTGTATATTACAATCAGAAATATTTGGAGTAAAGATGACATGCACTCTATAAGGAATAAGGAAGGCACTGACATTTTAACTTATTAACAAGTTATATTTTTCTCTTTTTTTCATTAGATTGTTCTCTATTTTCAGAGAGAAAAATGCTAAATCTAGTTTTTCTTTCCATCCTTTCCCCTAATCCATTATTTTTCCTCTGAGTGATCTGATACCTTTTATTACTGTTGGTTTTTCCTTGAATACAGTGCATTGTTCACACATGGAAACCTCTGTTTTATTTGGATATCTGAAGAAAGAAAACCAGGAGAGCTGTAAATAGCAGCAACAGCATGGCAGGGTAAGTGCCAAGAAGCACCAGGCACCAGCGAGGCTTGAGACTTCCATGGGAGAAAACAAATTTTTAGAGTTAGGAATGCAACTGACAGAGGAATTGAAAATGGGAAAGTAGTCCTATTCTGCCATGTTTTCTGTATCACAGTAAAAAAGGTGGTTTGTGTGGACAAGAAAGCAGCTCCACAAACAGGGAGCTGGGATGCACCTGAATGAACTTGTCAAGGGCAGGGCAGGGTTCACATATTTGGGCAAGCAGACCATCTTCATTTCTGGGACTATGTAATATCAGAATTCTAGCTCCACTTTATCAGCCAGAGCTTGTTCTACAGATAACTCTCTCTTGTCAATCTTCCTTCCAAAAGGAAATTCTGGAGACTGCTTTGACAATGTTTATTTCCTCTGCTGGCTTATTAGTCCTTGTGGTCCTTCTTGTCCATTTTGCTTTTCTTTCTTTTCCTTTCACACCATCCTTGCACACCACATCCTCCCATGTGCAGCATGTACGCATCTCTAGTATATTATTTTATTATGCCAGCAGCCAGGTTTTCATATCTCTTGCAGGTGTTTATGAGAACATCTCTCTGATGATGAAAGTACAGTTTCAAATTTGCCCTTGAAATATGAAGCAATCAAACTTGGCAGCATTTATTCCTTCCTGTCAAATATTTTTCTCTTTCTGGACTCAATAAACAATTTAAAAATAATCTTTTATGACAGTGGTGCTACAATCCAATAGGATCTCCTTTGCTTTCTCATTTGTCTTACATTTGTTCAAATCAAGGGGTGAGGAATCTAATGGATAGCAGAGACAGCATCTGGTTCAATCATCTCATCACTAATTGGTTCTGAGATTAGTTCAGACAAGCAATGTAGAAGGTGGATACAAATTTCTACCATTTCTAGGTGAGGGCAGCTTCCAGCCTATCTCTTATGTGAAATATCCACTAACTTATTCAGGTTCTCTTTTTCCTGATTTTGAGGAATCCTCTTCAGTGACAAGTTAGGATTTTTCTGGGGTTTTTTAAGGTGGGAGTAGTCTGCTTTTGCACAGTTTGCCTGATTTGTAGTGCTGGCTCCCTTCAGTACACATCAAACCAGTTTGCCAGGAGGCATGTACCTCCACTGGCAACATTATCAGTCAAGGCTGACAACCATTTAAGGAATTTTAATGTTCATGAGAAGTCCACAATAAGGTATAGAAAACTTCAGTTTAGCTATGGAACCAGAGAAACAACATAGTCTGAATTTCCCTCAAACATAACTGGATACGCTAACTAAAATATGGAAAAGCCAAGGCGTTTTACACACCTATTTAATTTTTGGGCCTCCCTGCAAAGAGGAATATACTTACAATGGTACTATGTGTTATCATTATCTCTTTTTTCATCTGAGTGAATTTTTGGTTGAAAATCAAAGCTTTGGCACTGTTTCCAAGTTCACAAGAATTTCATTCCAATGTCACTGATGTTATGGCAATTGCTTACAAGAAAAACATATAAAACCTTGTTTCTCTGAGCATAGTTGGAGCCAAGCAACTTGAAAGGCTTTTGCTCCAAGTGTAATTCAGACAATTTTTAACACAAAAGAGCACAAGCAATCCTCTGTGCAGAGCACCATATTTCTAAGCCCATATTTACTTCCTGCTTTTCTGCCTCTTTCCACCCATACCCCAAAGCAGTACTCAAGGAATCTGCTGACCTTCATGGTTGTGATCTGTTTTGAATGTTGTTATTTAAAGAAATTTCTCCCTTTTTACTATCTAGTAGTTTGAATGCAACAACAATACTATTTTGAGGGTAAATATGTTTAATTAGCTCTTTATCTACAGGGCTTAATGGTATGATGTAGAAACAGATATTGCGGGAATTCTACAAGCTATTCTCTGTAGCTCCGCCAAAAGAATATTGGCCCATCTACAGAAAACCCCATTTTAGCTCTGTATTTCCTACAAGTTCAAGCTGTTAGCAAGCACACTCAATTTGCCAGAAGATGTGTCTGGTTAGTAAAATGGATAAATAAGCGTTAGAAATGTCAGCTAGATCTGATGCTCCTTTTTCTGAGGACTATGTCTGCAGGACTTTCTCCTCCACAACAATATTCAAACAGTTCATTTTTCTCAGTTTTAAGTGGTTCCAGAAAAGTAGAGCATCCAGTTCTGGCAAGTGCTTAGGAAAATCATTGGGAACTAATAGCTGGGGTAAGGCTAACACAAGTGAACAAGGCATGTTGCTTCACAGAAAACTACCATGCTTAAAAGGGAGAATGGTAAATTCATAAAGAGCACTGCAAGTCCTCATGGCATAGGATTTGGTCGACCATTGTCCTAGTTCTTTAACTTGTATGTAAATATATAGGAAAACCCAAGCAGAAGTTTAGTTCAGTTTGTGATTTTGATCTGCCATTCAATTTGAAAGCCCGTTTGGAGATGTGAGTGCAACCTAGCTACCTGATATTTCTCTTCTTGAGAGGATCAAGAGCATAATCTGGTCTGGAAATGCTCCCTACCTTTCAGCAGTAGTATGACAAATGATGAGCCAGTACAACCTCTAAAGGGATGCTGAAGAACTAAGTGAATACTGTGGAGACAATCCTCAGTAGTTAGCCTGTCTGCTGCTAGCCCTAATGCATTTCTCTGCAGTATGGAATACTCTGCTGCCCCTCATGAATATGCGTTAAGTGCCATTTTCAGTATATTACAGCATTTTAGACAGCTGCTCATCCTTATTGTTGTGCCTATTGCAGTTTCCTTTCCACTGCCTATTTTATAAGTTAAATATAATCTTTGGAGGTATAGCAGTCCTGCAAAAAGTACTACTTGTTGGACCTGCTATGTGCTTTTGTTCCCATTACTTTCTCATTGTTTTCGAACATGATGTATAATCCCTTTTAAACTAAGAGCACAGACTTGAAGCAATGGTGTGTGTTGCTTCCATGCCCAGCCGCTCCAGGGGCTGACCTTCCTTCACGTACAAATCTGCGACTAATGAAAAAGCACCTCCACCTTTTCTTGTTTTCAGGTTCACACATCCTTGAACATATACTAGTTTAAAGTTTGTTTGACATCTTAGATCAGTTGAAGGTTGTAAGTAATTTAAAGTCATTCGTCTAAGTCAGCACCTAAAATGAAAGCAGTAATGGTTTATTCCATAGGGAGTTACTTGTGAGCAGCTAAAAGTGTGTAACAGTCCATTGCACAGTGCAAAGCCGAGCTCAGTAGAAAGTAGATGAAAACCTATACAGAGTTTAAAGGGCATCAGCAATTATTCATTTTACCCCAGACAGTCAGTACAGGGGCCACTTGTCTTTTTATCAATGGTATCTGATAACATGAAGAAATTAATAATTTACAGAGGGCAGGCAGTACTTTTCCATTAGAAGCTATGTGAAAAGGAAGAAAGAACTGCTGGCACAGGCCAGAATGCTCCCCACAAGGACGTTCTTCCTCTCTGCTGCAAATGTGTTTCTTTTTAACCCTTTCATAATCAAGAAAAAATACAGCTGCAAATTGCATGCATATTTACCTTTACTGAGTGCAGAAAATAACCCACAGCCATTGATATACAGATCTCAAAGGAATTCATGCCTTTGGTATCCTCTGGTCTTGCAAGCTGTGTAGCTTTGGATCTAGAAATTCCTTGGGTGGGAAATCTCACCAGAATCCTGGATGCTTTTGGGACAAGCTGAAGGTCTTATTCAGTTCCACTGTCACTGTGGAGCTGACAGCAAAACTCAGCAGTTTACTCAGTGGCCAAAAGAACAATGAAATGTTGTTTCACCCAAGGTGTTTGCCCACCAGTCTAGCCTTCCCACTCCATCCCTTCTGCCCCTTGTGGCATGTCCTGCTGCAGGGGACATCTGTGGATGGCTGTCAGCAGCTGCCTGTGTGCCCATTGCCTGTCCCATGCACACACATCAACACTGGCACTGCCAAACAGGATGCACCATTGCCACACCAACCTGCCTTGGTACCAGGCTGGATCTCTTCCTGCAGCTCAGACACAGCTTCTTGCATAACATCTGGGATTGCCATTAGCTCTGTGGCTTTCCTGTTCAGACGACAGTTTCTCAGAGAGGGAAGGACAGACAAGCAGATCCACAGCACAAGTACGGATGTTTGATATATTGTCCAACAAAGCCAGGCTAAAACATTAAAAACGCTTACCCAGGCCATATGTTAATGAAATATTGGGGCTATATACTAGAAAGAGCAGGAAATTATAACATTATGATCCCTAGAGAAAAAATGTCCCTTGCTACATGCCCAGCATAGTCTTTGATTAAATCTGTTAAATCTGTAACACAGCTCCATCCATGTTGTTAAAAACAATCCATAAAATATCATAAATGTGCAATAGTGAAAAAAAAAAATAGAATTTGTACAGTTTGTACTTAGATTAAATAATTGCTTATAATATGCTGAAACTGTTGAAAATTCAGAGACGCTGTAAAATTGCAAGATAACTGGTTTATGCTTGCATATGATTTCTTCCTCTTCCTGATGAAAACATTTTTGGAAGACTATCCTGAAAAGGAAATGAAGTGGGGATGAAATCTGCAGGACTGTCATGCATGTGTTTATTAATTTCTTTCTTTATTTTGTTTAACCATGTTTAAACCAGGTGCATTTCCAGAAGAATTTTTAATGGAAATTTTTTAAACAGCCGTATGAGAGCAACATCAGACAGCATGAAAAGCCTGTGCTGAAATACACAAGAAGGACAGAATTTCATCAGGCTTAGTTAAAAACTTCCACTGATGCTGTAGAAGCATTCTCAAAAGTGTAGTCATTTATAGTTTTATAATTGTCCAATCAAGGTTGGATTTTTTTCTTCTAGCTTAGTTATTGAAATGTATTTTTATGATTCATGGAACTCTCTTTATGTGTAAAGTTTTTTCCTCTGATGATATATCAGGTTTCCTTGTAGGTTTCTATTCATCTTCTATTTTCACTCTGTGGATAGAGTGAAGGAGGAGAATTATGAAGGTGCCCAGCACTGCTCTAAAGTTGAGGCTGAAGTCAAATTTCCACTTAAAGGAGGAATCCAGTCACTTTTCTATGCACTAAATATACTCCATTGTTCCTAAAATTACAGTACTTACAGAGTATGCAATGGATTTTCTGAGAATTTACAAGTAAATCCATTCTTTAGTTTGAGTTAGTTAATTGAAAATAGGTATTTTTACACTTTCTGTCAGACTTTTATTTATCCCTAATGACTTCTGTTATAAAATATAGACTATTCATTATTCATATATCATCAGAAACCTCTGAAGTCTTTCTATAGGACATTTTCAAAGTAATTATTTTAGGAATTAATGTCCTTTTTTTGCTGTTATTCATCAGAGCTGTGAGTTTCTAACTTATCAGTGAGAGAAAGGAAAAGCGTTGCTCAGGCGGATCCTCAGGAGATTTCTCCTTGGCTACCCCTGGATGTTGCTCTTGCTCTGACAGTCCTCAGGGAACAGAAAAAAAGAATCAGTTTGGGTCAATGACAGCTTAAATCCCTATAATGCCATAATCATATTGTTATTACACAGTGTCACACCAGGACTAAGGTCATCTAAACAGACAGACATTGTTTGGTGACTTCATATTACTGCATTTTTCTGAAGTTGAGGGTAGCCCTAAGTTTCTGTGGTGTATAATGTTTGTTTGGGTGATAATTCTACCTTCACTATCTTATTTTACCCTATCTGTAAGTGTTTATTCTTTTATTACTGCAGGGTCTAGGAATTCGCATGTCCCAAAAGCCTTGTACTAAATGCTATGCAAACAGAGAACAAAAACCTCTCTCACCCCGATAAGTTTGCACTTTAATTGCAAAAGATGAAATAAAGAACAGAAAACCAAAGGGAAATGTATGAAAAAGATAAGATATTTTTGGCGTGGATAATAAGCAGTGACCTCAGTCTACTCCTGGCCAGACTAGTGAGAAATAATATAAACCTTGCAGCAAAGGGAGATCTTTTAAGGAAGGATCTGTAAGAGTCCAAGGATTTCACTATGCAAATACCCTGGCATAAGGGGCAACAGGGGAGAAAATATACGTGAGCTGGTTAAGAAATATATGGAAGGTGCAGGGTGTTGGATAGCTGGAGACGGGTAGCAATATGCTGATGCAATTAAAAGTGCCAGAGGAAGCACAAGTGATGGGAGGATGTCAGATGAGAAAAGTAACTTGCTTTCGCCCCACAGGGAAAGGGCTGGAAAGGGAGTGGCTGAGTTACCAGTAAAGAAAATTCATTATCTTTGCTTCACTTTTCTGAACTGATGGGAAAACAAGAGGAAGAAACATCTTAAAGCAATCTAGATGTAATATTTAAGACGTGGAAAGAAGTTTTTTCTCAGTTGATGCACAGTTTTGTTATTTTAATGGCAATTTCCAGTTTCTGACAAATACCTAAAGGAAGATGGATTTATTTGGCTAGTATACTTCAACGGTAATTTAGATCTGTATGCAGAAACAACTAACCCAATACACTGTCCATTAGTTTCCATGACCACAAAATCATAGCAAAATACTGCTCTCTTAGTCAAGGGATTGAGGCTTGGTGAAAGCTCTGCAGATCTGGTTGGTATAGAGAAGAAAAATTATGGAAATGGGAAAAAAAGTGTTATGGTTATCAGCTTATATCCTGAGTAATGGTGTGGCTGTCGGGAGTAAATTAATCTTGTAAAAGGTGGGTTTGGCTGTGTGTGAAGGTAGGCTTACCTCTTCTGTCTGAGGTAGAAGAATGGAGGGAATGACAAAACAGTAAAAAAAATTGGAAAGAGGCTTGGATTGTAATCCAGTTTGAATGGAAATACTCTAGGTTAAGCAATAAGAAGAAAGGGTGGGCAAAAATATGTACTGTTTTTCCCTTAATAGAAAATACTAAGGTTGTGTCACAATGAATACAGATCTAAAGTCTACTTAATCGTGCTGCCATTAAAATGTATTTCAGCACCATGATTCCAACCTTGCTCATTGTCACATTTATCTAAATGTGCATGGGTATAAATACTACTATTTACCTCATGAGGCCACCTGAGCAACAGGCACTGCACATACATTGCAAGCCACCCATTCTCCCCCTGTGGCTGCAGAGCACTGGTGGCCCATGAAGCCAGAGAGGTGACTTATGCTATGCCCACACTGCACCCTCTACCTGGGGTAGTCACCAGCTCTGTCACAGCTCCGGGGTTTCTTCCTCAGACACCTTCTCTTTCAAACAGGCTCACTGACACCAGGGTCTCCTGAGGCATGACAAATCAAAAGGGGAAAGTGTTGGAACAAATATCTGTGGTCAAGATAGCTCTGTCATTCAGTCAGCTAAGGAAAGGGATCGCAGTCATTGCTCCTCACCCAGGCTTCCTTTCCAAGGGAAATTTGGAGATGTTCTCCCTTCCATTCTGAATTTCTTTTTGGTTCTTTTGGAATTGTAGGTCCTCCCACAGAACACAAATTGCAAATTTCAAAGCAGCTGTATTTAAACTCAGTCAAGAGTATAACGCAAACAACTTTTTTTCAGTAAAAAAGGAATGATAGAAGATTAAAATGCACACAGTCAGTGATTGGTAAAATAGTAGATCATCACATAAATTTGCATTAATTGCACAAAAGCTGAAAGTACTTCATTAAATGCTCTCATAATACAGTAACCTCTTTAGAAAATTATTTCTGGTATAAGCATGTAAATAATTACATACTCTCTGTCCCATGTAGTTTTATCTGCCCAAACAAAGGGGAACGGAATGTTACAGCTCAAGAGCACTCTGATTTTTGAGCAATTGATTAAAAAGAAGAAGCATTTTAATGATGTTCATCAAAAGTACTGCACGTATATGAATTGTATATTCAAGTATCTGAGAATTTGAATTCCTAAGCTCAGTTCAGTAAGGAAAAATCAAGTGTATAAATGATGTATTGTTAGGAATCAGTGCTGAAGATAAGGATTTGAGAGTAAATCCGATTAATTTCAATGTAAATGAGCAATGTGATACTGCATGTAAGTATGAGGATGTAATGATGCATGCAGACCTTTGTTGCAATACTAGTAGTGAAAACTTTGTATTCTTAATGAGAGTTTATTCATGGTACAGTTTCAAATTAGTCTCTATTCTTAGGAATTTTTATATCCACAGTATTTGAACATATGACCACAACAAATACTGCTATCCTTATAACTCTGCTCTGGCATTAGACAATTCCCTTTTTTTGCAAAATATTGGGATTCCAAAGTTGTCCCATTCCAGATTAGGAAGAAAAGTCTCCAATTCATGAAAAATCAGATAGAATGTCTTTGGAATGGCCCATATGTTACTGTGAATTCATCAGGAGGCCTGCAAACGTTATTTTGTTGGGGGTTTTTTTTGCCTGGAATTTCTGTATCTTGTAACTGAATGACAAGTATGCCACAGCTGAAGTGAGTGTCCTCAGCATTCCCCTGGAGAAACCAGCTGCCCATGGCTTACATGGATTTACTCTTTGCTGTGCAGAAAACAGGCTGGGTGTTCAGGCCCAGAGAGTGCTGGTGAGTGGGGTTACATCCATCAGTGGTGTCCCCAGGGCTCAGTATTTGGGCCAGTACTTTTTGATATCTCAATCAATGACCTGAACAAAGAGATTGAGTGCACCCTCTGCCAATTTGTAGGTGACACCAAGTTGGGTGTGAGTGTCAGTCTGCTGGAGAGAAGAAAGGCTCTGCAGAGGGATCTGGACAAGCTGGATCGATGGACTGAAATCAATTGTATGAGATTCAACAAGTCCAAGTGTCAGGTCCTCCCCTTGGGTCACAGAAACACAGGATCACAGAATAAGCTGAGTTGGAAGGGACACACAAGGATCATGGAGTCCAACTCCCGGCCCTGCACAGCACCATTGCCAAGAGTCACTTGATGTGCCTGAAAGCATTGTCCAAATGCTTCTTGAGCTCTCTCATGCTTGGGGCCGTGACCACTTCCCTGGGGAGCCTGTTCAAGTGCCCAGCCACCTTCTGGGTGAAGAACCGTATTCTAATATCCAACCTAAACCTATCTCCCCTGACACAGCTTCAGGCCATTCTCTTGGGCAGCACCACAGGCTGGGGGCAGAGTGGCTGGAAAGCTCCCCAGTAGAAAAGGATCTGGGGGTCCTGGTTAACAGCTGAACATGAGCCAGCTGTGCCCAGGTGGCCAAGAAGGCCAATGGCACCTGGCCTGTATCAGCAATAGTGTGGCCAGCAGGGCCAGGGCAGGGATTGTCCCCCTGTACTTGGCACTGGTGAGGCCACACCTCAAACCCTGTGTTCAGTTTTTGGATCCCTCATGACAAGAAATACATTGAGATGCTGAAGTGAGTCCAGAGAAGGGCAGCAGAACTGGGGAAGGGTCTGGAGCACAAGTGTTATGGGGTGTAGCTGAGGCAGCTGGGGTGTTTCGCCTGGAGAGAGATCTTACTGCTCTCTACAACTGCTTTAGAGGAGGTTGTAGCCAGGTGGGGACTGTTCTCCCAGACAACAAGGGTAGGATGAGAAGAAATGGCCTCAAGGTGTGCCAGGAGAGGTTTAGATTTGACAGTATCGAAGATGTCTTTCAAAAAGGTTGTCAAGCCCTGGAAGAGGCTGCCATGTGGAGTTGTCATCCCTGGAGGTATTTAAAGGATGTTTAGCTGGCGTAGATGTGGCACTCAGGGACATGGTTTAGTGCTGGACTTGTCAGTGTTAGGTTTACAGTTGGAGTTGATAACCTTAAAGATCTTTTCCAACCTAAATGGTTCTATGATTCTATGATTTTTTTGTTTATTTTAGCAATACTCTCTGGATCCCCTTGACAAAATGTTTGGTGAAAGGATTTAATTCCTAATGCAATAAAGACATGGACAGATTCCTGGGAAAATTTCATTTTTTCAGTTTTATCCAAAGAATAATTTAATTTAACTATTTAAAACATCACCAAATAGAGGTAGGAGTCTGCCGTTCCCCAAATTTTAGATCAGACTTGAGAGTGAGTAGTAATTATAAATGTCATCCACGAATACAGAAATTAATGGCAATCTCCCAGATCCTGACCATGGATCTTCCCAACACTGCTGTCCTGTTAATACAAGGGAAAACACTATAGCTGCCCATGTGATGTGTATTGTAATAGTAACGCTTTTTGAGACAATGCAGAAGGACTTTCACATTTCCAAATGTAAATAGAAAACCTGCTTTGGCTTTCAATTGACAGGTTATTCTAGTCTTCACTTCAGATTTTGATTCAGCTGACTACAGGAAGGAGTCATTAGCTCAAAGGATGCTTGTGAACACCTCTTTTAATTCAGCAATGGGCACGGTGCACTATCACGGGTTAAACAGCGTTGGTCAGAAGGGTTTGCTTTCAGAACAGCACTTTCAGGCAATACCTGAATGCTTTGCATCCAGAAGGATCAGCTGTGCGTGGGAGACAATCTGGAATCCAAGTGAGTGCTCTGGAAAGGGAAGGCATCAGAGTATGCTTGCTTAAAGTTCCACGCATATTGCAACTACAGTAGTAAACACTCATTAAGTGTACAGTATATTTGCTGTTTTCAATCATAAATTCCATTCCCTTTGTGAACCTATAATGAAATGGTATCATACATTAGTTGGGTAGAAGTGCCCTGCTCTGTTTAGTGATAGCCAATCAGCAGCCAAGAGATGTACTTCAGGCCCAATTTCCTCCTTAATGTGAAAGTGTGAAATGTCAGTGTGCATCATTCATCTGTGTGTCACTTCTGAGGAGCTTTTGTTTACTCGTTACCTACTTGTAAAAGACTTTTCCTTTCTTATGATAGTGTTGGCCCCTACACTTCACTAATGAAGCCTTTAGGCGCATATTTTTTCCTAGGTCTAATGACAAAGATCCAATTCTGTTAGATCTTTTCTCTCCCTCTTCTAAAAAATGACAAGTAAACACTTAACTCAGCTGAATTGTAACTTAGCAGCTGACTCTGCAGGCCCATGCAAATCAAAATGAAATCTTAAAAATGCAGATGTAGTCATCAGTGTGCTAATTAATAATTTGACTGCTGCCTCTCCACTCCAGATTTTCACTATAATTGTAAAGCAGGGGGGAGGAAGTATCTTAGGGTCATATTCCACCTCATCTTCCCAGGGGAGTGAGCATGAAGCATTCTCTTTGTGCCTATGCCACCTCCAGAAAAGCAGCAAAAAGGCTCTGTCTCCAGAATTGAAGTTCCTGGCTTGTGGATGTGCATCAGCAGTGATGACTGGCAGAGGGAGGTGCAATTGCTTTCATGTCTCTGTCAGCAACAAGTATACAGAGGTCATCATGCACCAACCTGTCCATGCGGCCCCCACTTCCCAGCAGAACAGGGCACTCCTCTGTGCGAGATGGCGGTTTTCTCTTTCCAAAGATTATCCATGCTCATACAGACTTTGCATTCTGGCATCTTATGTGAAGAAATAGTCTACATCCTTGAGACAAATTTTCCTTGAACTGCCACAACCCCAGCTGCCATCACCTCTTCACCATCATGAACAGGGGCTGCTATCATCTTTAGTACTTTTGTAATAATTCCTTTTCTTCATAAATGAAAAGTTTAATAATGCTTTGGCAAACAGTTGTACTGCATCCTTTAAATAAGTGATGCTGAGATTTGTTTTGTAATCACAACACTTTGAGGGAAGAGTAATTCTTGTTTAGAGGTAAGAAGCACTGACAACTGGGATTCCATTCTTTACCAACCTCCTCCTCCCCAGCCATGAGCAGAACATTTCCTTAGCTTGACTGTCATGGCTATAGCTTTGATTATGGTTTTTTGAAAGACATGGGGTTTTTTTTATATTAAAGCTCTATCTTAATTGCTAGATAACCATCATTGCATGCTTGTATTCACCTACAAAAAAAGTAGTAAAGTTTTTAAGGAAGATAATAAAGTCATGTCATGGTTTGACTCTGGCTAAGTGCCAGGCACTTATGACAGTCGCTCACTTGTTCCCTCCCCTGCCACAGCTGGGCAGAGGAGGGAAGGAGAGGGGGGAAAAAACCCCAGGGAATTAACTCAAAGGTCCATGAGTTGCGATAAGGAACCGGGAGAAAGCACTCTAAGGACAAACTAGGCTCAACTTAAGTTGCAAAGTGAAATTTATTACTACCAGAGTTAGAAGGAGGATATGAGAAATAAACTAAACTTTTAAAAGACACCATTCTTTTCCCTCCCCACTCCTCCCTCCCTCCCTCCTACTAACAGTCCAAGGGGGGGCAGGGTGTGGGGTTTTAGGTCAGTCCATTTCTAAGATCTTCTTCCCCTGCTTATGGAGAGGAGGTTTTTCTTCTGTTTTTGCCATGGAGTCCCTCCCACGAGAGACAGTTCTCTGTGAACTTTTATGGCATGGGTTTACTCATCCACGGGATACAGTCTTCCAAGGACAAACTGCTCCAGCATGAAAGCAGGGAGCCCCTGTCTCTCCAACCAGGTCTCCCACCTGGACTGCAGTTTCTTCTAACATCTACCCGCTCTAGCGTGGTCACTTCTTCCACAAACTGAGGGACTTTTATTTATTTAGTCTCTGTTTCTCACTGGGCTGCACCTGCTCGGCTTCTCCTGGCATCTACGGCTACTGCAGCTTCTTCTGGCATCCATGGCTGCTGCAGCTTCTGGCATCTCCCTGCTCCAACATTGGCACCTCACCCACGGACTGTGGGTGGATCTCTCTGCATCCCTCATGGACCCCATGGACTGCAGGGGGGACACCCCGCCTCACCATGGGCTCACCACGGTCTGCAGAGGAATCTCAGCTCCAGCACCTGGAGCACCTCCTGCCCCTCCTTCTCCACTGACCTTGGTGTCTCCATGTTGTTTTCCCTCACATATTCTCAAATCGTCCTCCTTCTCTAGCTAAAGGCAGCTGCGTGCACACTTGGTTTTGACTTTTCCTTAAATATGTCATCACAGAGGTGTAACCAACCTTTCTAATTGGCCCAAACATGGCCAGTGACATGTCCATCATCTTCAGAGGTATTAGAGATTGGCTCTGCTGGAAATGGTGAAGAATTCCAGAAACTTCTCACAGGAGCCATCTTTATGGCCCCCTCCCCACGACTAAAACCACAACAAGACACTTTCAAAATTTTTATAATTTATTGATTCTGGTGTCATTGTGACTGTATTGTTAATACTTATATTATTTTCATATAAAAAGTACGTAACTGACTTATTAACATGTATCAGTGTTTGTACAATCGTGAAAAAACTGTGCCCTCATCATGAAAAATTCATGTGGTCTGTTAGAAAATCTTTATTGTTCAATGAATTAGAAGATTTACCTAAACATTGTATTTAACCTGTACATTTCCAGCTCTCTGTGCTTCTTCATAAGTCTTGCAACACTTGTTTTCTCAAATTATCAGTTCTTAAGCTATTTATTCCTTCAGAATCTGAAATGTTTGCATCTGTAGAAATATTTTCTAACCCTCATGATCGGAAAGAAAAGCACGAAAGCAAACACTAGAGCCTCAAAAAACAGAGAGACCTTAAACCTTTTTTTTAATGGTGACGTATATAGGTAGAAATGAATATTTGAGCAGGCTGCACCACATTATTTTTAAAAGGCAAAGAACTAATCCTCTTATGTGAAAATCAATGTGCTCTTAATTGCACATCTGTAATTAAGTTCTTCTGAGTCTGCTGTGCATTTAGACTATCACCATTTCATGTAAATCTGGTAATATAGGGAAGTCTTAAAGATGTTGCAAAGGGGCCAGACAGCAAAAACAATTAGAGGCAGCACACTTAAATTATGGAGCTATAAAAAGATGTGGGTATAAATGTTCCGATTTTCAGGGCTGTGAAAGAAATTTCTATTGAAGTCAAGCAAAAAGAAATGAGAAAAAACAGAAGACAGATTCCAATGAAAGCATTTGTCAGATCAGCTCTATTAATTAACCATAAAAATGCAGATTATGGATACTTTAGACAGCTTTAAATCCTCCTCACACAAAACTCATGGCCACAAAAACCTTATTCAGCAATATGGAAGAGAATTTTCTTCCTGTCTAGATAAACATTTCATGCTTTTCCAGACAGCCCAGATTGTGGACTTCTGTGTATATATCCCTGCGAGTGATTTTTCTAACTTAGCTTTTCTGAATGAGCAATATTTGGAACTCAATATACACATACAGCAAGCACTCACACAATACATGCCAGATCAATATTTCATGTTTACAGAATTATTTTTTTCAGCAGAGCGACACTTTATCTCCTCTAGTCCTTCATCCTCCTTGTCAAATCCCTAACACAGAAAAGTCATTTTTTAAATTAAGAAGTCATTTCTTTCTCCTCTTAGATACAGTAATAGTTTTCTAGTTGCAGTGTGGCATGACTCGGTATGCAATGAACCAAGCAAACCTGTGCCTCTCACTTTGCTGTTGTGCAGTGGGCCACTTCTGCCAAGAACCCTGTGGCTTTCCTCACCTTAAGTGCTGCACTTTGGATCAACCCTGAGGGAAAAATGCAGGGAAAAAATAATGGGCTCTGAGGTCTTTCTTAGCTTGGAACAAAACCTCCTCTAGGCAGCAAAGGAAATAAATGAAAAGGCTCTGGTAGTAGCAAAAGAATTAACTTCCTTCCAATTTCTTTGCAAAATTAACTACAAAATCTTTATATGGTAGGCGAGACCAAAACTTACCCTGATAGAGACACACCCTACAAATTCAGGACAGATTGAGCCACACACTTGGGTGCAGAGATTTACTCAGATTGCCTGATGAGGTGTGTCACATTCTAGGGTTGAAAGGTTGGAGCGTGTGGGTGTGGTCCCACAGGTGCTCCTAAGGGTAGCCCAAAACAGACTGTGGTCACTGTTAGAGAGCTAGGAGACTTACAGGACCATGCTGTGCCTCAAAGAGATGGATGGAAAGTGAGTTAAATATTTACTCTCCCTTTAGCACCTTCTGCACAGTGTGGAGGGACATACACTGAACATTTTTGTTTTGATGCACCAGAAAGAAAAGTTTTTCTCTACAGGAATGATCAGTAGAACACAAAAGGGTATGATTAGTTCTGTATGGGATTATATAAATTTTTATTGTTTTTCTTGATCTTAAGAATGAATGTATTCTGAGGATCTGAAAAACTATGGACAGTTTCTCAAGCGTGCCTGATTATCCCAGACACCATGTTGCAAGTCTTAGATGTAGATGCACTAAAACAGGGTTTTTCAAGCACTGGCCTTAGTGGCATTTCCATTATGCCCCAGTAAATTTTGAGCCTGGCAGCTCATCTAAGATATTTTACACAGATTTACAATTGTAAATTCAAGAACGCAATCACTGATACAAAGTGAGATCACAATAATGCTCTTTCTTTGCCCAAGACTTCTGTCAGATGTGTTCTGTTAGAGCATTTTGCTGCAGAATGCAGCTTTAAGGCAAAAACTATATCTGAATTTTAGTGCCTGGGTTTCAGTCACATGACAGAGAAAGCCTCCATTTTGTAAGCAAACTTCTAAAATAACTAATTCCCATTCTTTTGTTTGCTCCTTCTTAAAGTTGCAGCACTTTGTTGCTTCAAGTTTTCAAGGAAATCTTTCCAGAGGAAAGTTCTTTAATCATAAATTTAAGCACCACCTGCCTCACGCAGAGTTAAACATTGGAAATCATCCATGTAACCTTCTGATTCTGTGAAAACTATATTTGTTTCAAATGTAGCCTCCAGAACAGAGATAAATTAGATGAATGCAGAAGGAGGAATAGGAGCTTGCCAAGAAGTTGCAGTTTAATATAACACATGAACAGGTCATCGTGAGAGTCACAACTTTTCATTGTTTGTTTACTTGCACTGCTGATTCTCTTGCCTTTAGTGTCACTAAGTTTATACATTGAACAGGGTTACACATTTTTATTTCATGGTATGATACTTGGAAGTTATCTAATAACACGGAAAATAAGTAATGACAATGAAGGGAACTAAATTCCAAATACTTCAGAAAGGTCAGAATACATTATATATTTCTTTTAAAGAAATCACAGTATTCTACAGCCTCCAAAATTATACTAACTAGGGGGGAAAAAAGTCATTCTTGCAAGTCTCATAGCAGAAGAAATTCTAGACATAAAAGCTAAGGAAAATAAAAATAAATTAGGTGTTTTTAATCATTCCAGCATACTTTTTTAAAATATGATTTCTTTAATCTCATTTGAAGTAGGCCCATTAAACCTAACGCACTGAACATTATGTGATCTGAATAAAATTGTGTCTATAGAGCTAGCCCCTCTAATGCAAAGTCATAAGGAAAAAATATAATAAACTAAATCATTAATTCAGTGCATCACCACTTCTCAGTAGCTCAACACTTTCTGAGTGCTATAAATTTTTGTTGCTTGTTTTATCTGTCTCAACTGATCTTATTGACATAAAAAACTACTAGGATAGCTTTTTGGAAGATTTCATATAACTACAACAAGTTCCTTACAAACTCACAAGTAATCAGTTTGTCTGTTTAAAAATTATAAAAATCTGTTCATGGATCAGATGCTAAACTTTCTTTCAGATATTTTCTATTTGCTCTTTAAATGTACCTGGCTAGTGTAACTATGTATATTACTTTCTCAGATACAGTGAAGATGCAATGTTATTTGGATTGGAAAGATGGTGGGTTTTATTCAGAACTACTCTTTAGTAGGTCAGTCCCCAGTCTGTGCTGGTACATGGGGTTATTTCTCCCCAGGTGCGGGACCCTGCACCTGCCCTTGCTGAACCTCATTAAGTTTCCCTCTGCCCAACTCTCCAGCTATCAGAGTCCCACTGAATGGCAGCACAGCCTTCAGACGTATCAGCCACTCTCTCAGTTTCATACCACCAGAAAACTTGCTGAGTACAATGTATCCCACTGTCCACGTTATTGATAAAGAAATTGAATAAGACTGGACACACCACTGATCCCCAGGGAATGCCACAGACTCCAGGCCTCCTACTCCGCTGATCATGACCCTCTGAGCCCTGCCATCCAGCCAGTTCTTGATCCACCTCACTGTCCATGCATCTGACCCACACTTCCTGAGCCTAGCTCCAAGGATATCATGGGAGACAGTGTCAAAACCCTTGTGAAGTCAAGGTAGACAAATCCACTGCTCTGCCCTCGTCGATCCATCCCACCATGTCATCACAGAAGGTTCTCAGATGGGTTAAGTTTGATTTCCCCCTGATGAGTCCACACTGACTATTCCTGGTAACTTTTTTTTATATTCTTGGTGATGATCTCCAGAATGACCTTTTCCATAATCATTGCAGGGATGCAGGTGAGGCTGACTGTCCTGGGGTGATTTTTATGATCTGGTTTTTGTTTTTTGGTTTTTCTGTTGTTTTTTTTTTCTTTTCTTTCTTTCTTTCTTTTTCCTATCATCTGCTTAAGCCCAGGAATGGTTTCTGTAACCCTGAGCTCACAGAGAGAAAACCTGGCATGGTTTGTTTTTATCTCTTTGAGATAAAGTGCAAGGTTTTTTTTTTCTCTTTCCTTCCAGTAATCTGTCCGGCTGTGAGTTA
>VYZT01046979.1:0-12212 GCA_013400735.1 Pomatostomus ruficeps
AATAAGGGAAGGAAAAGAAAATATGAACCGTACTAGAAAAAGTCAGAGAGATGTGGGGGAAACAATCCTGTGCAATAGGAATTTGCTCCACTTGCAGGAAAAATGAAACAGTGAACAGAAAAAAGAAACTTTACTCTGACCTCATGCTTGTATAAAACCTTCTCATTTAAATGGATTTACTATAGCATAAGAGCCATCTTAATGAATCACAGAATCACAGAGAGCTTTAGGTTGGAAAGGACCTTAAAGTCCATCTCATTCCACCCCCTGCCATGGGCAGGGACACCTTTCACTAGACCAGGTTGCTCAGAGCCCCACCCAACCTGGCCTTGAACACTTCCAGGGATGAGGCATCCACAGCTGCTCTGGGCAACCCATGCCGTTATGCCCACTGTAAAGAATTTCTTCCATAGGTGTAACCTAAATTTTTTCTCTTTCAGTTTGAACCCATTACTCCTTGTCCTGTCACTACATTTTCTGATGAAGAGTCCCTCTCTTGCCTCCCTTTAGATACTGGAAAGCTGCTGTGAGGTCTCTATGCAACCTTCTCTTTTCCAGGCTGAACAGCCCCAGTTCTCCCAGCCTGTCTTCCTAAGGGAGGTGTTCCATCCCTCTGATCACCTTGGTGGTCTCCTCTGGCCTGGCTCTAACAGGTCCTTGTCCTTGCTGGGCTGGGACCCCAGGGCTGGATGCAGCACTGCAGGTGGGGTCTCAGCAGAGCGGGGCAGAGGGGCAGAATCCCCTCCCTGCCCTGCTGCCCACGGGGCTTTGGATGCAACCCAGCACAGGGAGGTTTTCTGGGCTCCCAGCACACACAGCCAGGGCATTTTAGTTTTTCATTAACCATTAATAACATCCTATTGCCTATCCTATAATTTAATTCCATACTGCCATTTCTTAACATTCCCCCATTTATACCTTTTCCATAAGGCTCTTGCCATATATTTAAATGTTATATCAAGACATTTCTATCATTGTCTGACTTTAAATGGTAAACCAGTCCTACTGAAATCAATGAACCTTTGTACATGCCTAAAGCTATGATGTGCTGGGACTCACAAAAAACTTTTCTGTTTTCAATGGGACACTTTTGATTTTATTAAATGCATGTCACCATGCCGGTAATACATACCAAACATATACATACACACATATATATATGCAGATTTTTAAAAGAAGTATTACTTGTGTTCTGTATACATTTTTTCCACATGAAACATAAACTAAGAAGATTTTGACATGAGAGCATCATGGCATCCTACTTACTTGCTCTCCATTAAAATAGCTGTTAGAGATTTTATTTATAAATGATCTTTCTTAATTTTGCTGCCCTCTAACAAAATATAGCCGACATTGCTTTTCTGATTACGAAAAAGAAAATACTTGTGATACTTTTCTTGTTATAGAACTGCTTTACATCAGTGGTAATGTATTTTTAAGATGTCATTGGAAACTACTCAGATGCACTATTAACTGTCACGATGAGCAATTTTCCTAGATTGATAAATTTAAAGGGCCATGACACGTCCTGTATATTTAACCAAAAACTCTCCCAGTCTGGTATAAAATAATAATATAAAAACTTTTGAAGGTCACTGTGTGACTCATCTCCTGTTGTAGGTGGGATTCCGTCCAGTCCAGCTGTACAGAGAGGCACAAGGAGTCACCGTGACTTCTTTCGCCTTAAAACAGCGCCTCCCCTCACATCGCTTTTTTGTTAGCAGGAATATCCAAATGTTTGTTCCGTGATTTCACCCCGTTATCCCTACTTCCACCCTGGGTGGGTTTGCCTTAGGGATACGCACCAACACGGCCAACATTCTTCTTTAAGTAGTTTAAGCTTTTCCTAACGAAAAGTTTATTCTGTTGCAAGAAATGTCCTTGTGCTTATGACGATGTCCCAGCTTAAAAATAAATAAATAAATTAACGAAACGGAGAGAAGAGCTGCTGGATACAACACAACACAGCCCCCAGGATGCGCGGGGGCATTGCGGAGGTGATAGAGGAGAGGGATGCTCCCGGAACCGCTGCCCGCCGCGGCTCCCCGCTCTAGGGCGGGCGAGCGGCCAGGGCACATCCCCGCGTCCAGCCCCGGCTCCTGCGTTTGGAGCGGGGAGACGCCTCCTCAGACACGTTAAAAGTTTGGGGCGGCTCCCGGCCCGGAGGAGGCAGAGCACGGGCGGTGCAGCAGCTGCTGCGCTTCGGCCACCGCAACAGCTCCGCGGGCGCTGAGCCCCCGGCCCACCGGGCACCGCCCCGCTCCGCCGTGGGAAGATGGCGAGCCGCAGCCTCCGCCTGCTGCTCCTCGCTTGCGTGGGGGTCCTGTGCTGTAAGTGCCCGCGTCCCTGCCTCGGGGGAATATCGCGAACCGCCGCCTCGGGGAGCGCCCCGGGCTCCCCGCCCCGCTACGGCGCTGGGCTGTCAGGGGACGGTCCCCGCGAAGTCTCTGTGTGTATATTGAGGGGGAAGGCTCCTGGAGGTGTCGCTTCCCCTCCCTCACCCCGGAGCGAGAGGAGCCAAGTCGCGTCTCCAAGAGCGAAACGAGAACGAGCGCTTCCCCCGCCACAGCCGGGGCGGCGTGCGCTGATTCTTTCCACGTGTCTCTTGTTTTCGTGCAGATGTAACCTGTTTAAGGCCGGCCTGGTTGAGTGCATGTCAGCGGCCGTCTTGCCGCCGTGCAAACTTTAGGATGCGGGCTGCGTAGTTGGCTTTTCTGATGGCCTTTTACAAGGTGACTGAACAAGGGGCGGGAGCACGTGTTCTGTTGCCAGGACTGGATACTGTAGCCCTAGGACAGACTTAAGTTTGCAGTATTTCTACGGTCCTAACCCCTTAAAAACAAAAGGGTAAGGTTAGAATAAGTCTGACAAAGATTCCCCAGCCAGAAAGCACGCATAAATAACAGGAGAAAATTGACTGTGGGGACATATACCTGCAGAGAACCAGTGAATTAACAATGTTAGTAGTGCCAGTCACGATATGGCTGTCACTTCCAGATCACGTCTTCAGTGCTCCTGTTCTATGCTTCTTGTGTGTTACTGGTATTTTGGGGAAAGGGCTGTATATGGAAGTAGTGTTTTGAAAAGCCTTACATAGCACAGTCTTGCAATGAAATGACTACCTGGGATCAGCCCAGGATGGGTTCTCAATCCACTGTAGATGTGGAACATCCATGGTACCGATGCTCGGTATATTTTGAGGTTTACCTTTCATTCCTCCTCACTTAACAGAAAGCTGTGTGTGTGTAAACTGCTTTTATTTGCAGAGTCCTGCAGTGGAGAGACTTGAAGTGATGCATGTGTGATAGGTCTTTGGCTTGGTGGAACTTTTCCTTTCTTTTTGCTTCTACGCTCCTACAAGACCTTATGGAAATGTTGGGCTGTTAGATGAACAGCTAGTGCAGAAATTCTCTTTAATGTAGTAAATAATAACAGTAAGCTTTGTTTTGTTTTTTACTTCATTTCTTCTTAATTGCATGATGTATCTGAGCAGGTGAGGCTGCTGTGGGGTTTTTTTCGTGACAAGTTTCAGTGTGCTCAGGCTGCTTAGCCTTCTGGTTATTTGTCTGTTGGCAGTGCTGGCTTTGACTGCCAAGGAAATGATAGAGGGTGCAATACAGTGCATCTTAGTCTGGTGCCTACATTGTTATCAGACTTGGAGGTTTCTTCTTGGTGGCTTTTTTTTCCCCTTCCTGTCCCAATTCCAAAGAAACACCAGGTGGAAAGCAAGTTTACAAGCAAGGCACTGATAAGAAGTCTTTCTGTGAAGAAAGGGACCATAGGTGCATGGGTGTGCAAATTGTTTGTGTGAGCCGGAGGAAACCCAGGCAGAAATCCAGGCAACCAGGAGACTACTGCTGCTCCTGTGGCTGGAGGGTGTTCACATGAACAGTAAGGCTGAGTAATTCTGGTGTCCAAGTCAGGCATATGCGTTGAGCAGTCCCTTATGTGGGACCCACGTGCTCTGGAGATGGTGAGGAATGGGCAGAAACTAGTGAGGAAAAGAAAGTAGTGGTTGATACCTCACAAGCCTCTTTCCCCAGGCAACTAGCAACATGTCAAGAGGACATAGCCTCAGGCTGAGTTAGGGGAGGTTCAGGTTGGACATACACACAGTCTTAAGCTGCGCCAAGGGAATTTTAGGTCAGATGTTAGGAAAAAATTCTTTACTGAAAGAGTGATTGTGTGCTGGAATTGTCTGCCCAGGGAGGTGGTGGTGTCACCGTCCCTGGACATCTTTAAAAAAAGACTGGACATGGCACTCAGTGCCATGGTTTAGCTGATGAGGTGCTAGGTCATAGGTTGGACTTGACGATCTCAAAGGTCTTTTTCAACGTAGTTCGTCCTGTGATTCTGTGACATCAGGAAGAACATGGAAAGGATTGTAAAGCATTGGAACAGCTTCTCAGGGAGGTGGTAGGGACACCATCCCTGGAAGTGTTCAGGAAATGACTGGACGTGGCGCTCAGTGCCCTAGTCCAGTTAAGAAGGCGGTGATTGGGCAAAGGTTGCACTCAATGATCTTGGAGGTCTTTTCCAACCTAAATGACTCTGTGATTCTGTGGTTATATTGTGGAGCAGGTGTAGAGAATTTTCTTGGTAGATGAGCTGCAGAAATTGAAAGCTCTATAAGTTGGTCACAGGGCATCAGCATAGCCAAGGTAGATGAGGTTTGGATTGCTTTTCATTGAGAACCTGCTAAGAAATATTCATGACCTGCAGAAATCATAGTTTTTGTGAGCTAATCTTCCCTTCCACCTTTAATTTAGGAGAAAGTAAGGGAGTTGGGGCTCTTTAATCATGTTCTCTCTCAGCATGAGCTTCTGGAATTGACATCTGAAAGGTGTAAAAGGTGCCACAGCATAAGATTTGTGAGCTCTGTTGGCAAGACAGAATAGGTACAGAAATTATTGTTATTAACCGTCATGGTTTCTTGGGAGGAGATAATATGTATGGACCAACTGGCCTTTCTGCAAAGCATCAAGGTGTGGTTTTTCTTAACATTAGTGTACACTGAAATTTGACTTCAGCAGATGATGCTGGAAGCAAATCTAGTACAACGTGTCTGTGTGAGGACAATGCAGAGGCAATAAATAGTAGTCTTACATAAATACTTGATGGAGCTCACTGGGGTAGTTTGAGCATTAAATAAAGTGATATTGTATTTGTTTATTTTGGCTGAAAAAAACCCCACACTCCTTATTCCTCAGAAATCTTTCATTCAGATACAGAGATTCTAGACCAAAGAAGTCTTTTGTTTCTTTCACCCCCCAACCCTGACAAGAAATCATAAAGCATGACTGCATTGCTGTAGGAATTGACAGTGGAAATGTTTAAACTATGCTTTCTTGACTATATGTGATACACAACTGATGTACTCAAATTTGAGACTATTGTCAACCTTCAGTCTTTTGTTGAATCCTCTTTGTTTGCTGGATTATCTTGGCAGGAACTGATTTCTAGATTAGGCCATATTCAGGTGAGATGGGATTTCTTAAATTTGTAAGACTGCATACTTCTCTAGTAATACCTGTTCAACATAATGCTATAAAGCAGACTGCCTGGTTTTGGAGGGGGAGTGGGGGAAGAGGCATCAATTGAATGTTCATTCTCTTTGGTTTAGGTGAGAAGCAGTATTTCTTTGCTAAAGGCCGCTCAAGATTTAGTAACATGCACAGACTCCTAGACACTCCAATGCAAGTTTTAAGAAGAGAATAAGCTGCTAATATGTAAACAAACAAATGAAAACTAAGTACAAAAAACCAATGTTTGTTTCTAGTCTTCAGCATAACATTTTTCATTTATGACTGTGGTGCCACTGCACGAGATACCCAGATGCTTCTAAAACTAATACAAATTGACATGGTGGGAAGACTATTTATGTCTTTAAAAGGACTATGTGCTTCTCTCTAGCTTATTTTATAACCTTTACAATTTCACCCTCTTGCTTAGATCCCCAGGGCTCAGAAGTAACTGGCTGTGAGTTACTGGCACGTCTATCAGAAATCATGGCTTTTGCTGCATTTCAGCAAGTCATGCTGTTTTCCTTAAAACTGGGCATGCTGCTTGGAAAGGGCTCTGTATTCCTGAGAGGACTCAGCCAGAAGTGTTGCTATTCTGTCTCACTCCTGTCTCTCTCCAGCAGAGAGGAGGCAGAAAGAGCTCTTACTTGGCTGGCCCCATGGTATCATTCTTTTAGGTTGCTGGCCCCACAGCCTACTACTGGATGTGCGAAAGAGAAAATGAGGGTGGCTGTCTCCCCCCACTGCATACAGGAGACAAGAAACATACCTGGAAATGTCACATCAAGACAGTCACAGTTCCTTATTTCTTTTTTAAGGTGGATTGTATACAAGAGGAGGATTTGCTTTTGTTATTGCTTGGCCTCTAAGGTCCTATTTTCTCAGCTTTAAAGTTGCAACAATTCTTTGTTCATGTTGTAGGGTATGTATTTCTGGTAATTGTGAATATCATAGGGCATCTGGCATTAATAATGAGAGTTAAAACTACCACTGTGATTAGCAGATCTAATTGAGCCTGGATGAGGTCTTTCCATTGGCTATTTAACTGAATTACACAAAGATATTTTTGTGATTATTTCCTGTATTTCACCTTTAATTCCTGCTGCAGCCTGTTTTGGTAGCTGCCAGGTTCTGCTTCAGAAACTGGCTGATGCCAGTGCAAATGCTTTGGTGAGAATACAGAAGTAGTTGAATTTTGACATCACGTTTTCTTTTCAATTGATTGATTTAACAAAACACCTGGTTTTATCTTTCATGACCTAGAGCTACCAAACTTGTCTGTGTTCACTGACTAACTCCAAATGTTATTTGGGGTGTGTGCAGACCTGTTTTTAAAGAAGTGAATTAAAATTATTACAGCAGGCACCCTTCCTCAAAGGGTGCCTCACGTGCTCTAGTTTCTTCTCAAGTGCTGGTGGTCACTAGGGAGAAGTCCTCTCATAAAGTATAGGAGAATCTTCTTGTACATCTGATATAAAGAAAATTCAGTTTCCTCATAAATTCACATGAGTAAATAATAGTAGTATTTCTTCACTGAAAATGGACAGTGACATGCATGTGAACCTTCTGCAGTAACAGCAAGCAAACTTCCTTTGTTTGAGGGGGAGTAGATTTGGGTTGGTGGTGCTTTCAGAGAGCCAGGAACAACTAGTAGTTTAGTTCTGCAATTGGGATGTAAAAGTTTACATCTGGTATGATCTACTTAGAATCTATCAACACTCAAAATGTAATCTTTGTGTTGGAGCACTTCTGCAGACACTGGCTCCGTGCACATGGTGATCCCTTTTAGGAACATTTTTCTTAAAGGAAGGTTTAGTGTCATACTTTGCTTAGCAATACTAGAGGTGATTCCAGTGCAAATGATTATGTAAAGGAAGGTTACTAAGAAATGTGCACACAGCCAGAAATGTCCACATTGCAATATAAATATCTTGTATATTAAGGCAATTGAAGCACAAGGTAGACATTTATATTTGTCCTTGCAGACTATTTGTCAGGGCCATATGGAATGGCTAAATTCACTTGAAGTTCACTTGAAGTTATATAACAATATCAAGCAAAACAAAATTTGCATAAATAGTGTCCTTGTGGATGTATACAATAAGCAGTCTTATTGCTGATTTTTCTTGTTTTGCTGGGGTTTTTTTTCTCCACTATGATAACTTTGTGTCAGTATTGCATATATGTGGGAAAAGAGATGGTTTACAAGTTCTTACTGTCTAGTTCACCGGCTAGTTCAGTACCATGGAGTGAGCACTTTGATGGAAACTGAGGGAAATGTTATGTGGAAGCTGATTATTTTATTTCAAGTAATTAATTCTATTCTGGTTAGCTCTCCCCCTCTCCCGCCACTCCCACCCCAATTTTGTTAAGCTAACTTTGTTACAGTTTTACTTTCTGGCATGTGTTCTCTTGTCCCCAGTACTTCTGAAAGAACCATTAGTTTTAGCAAAATATTTCTGCGGAAAAGCCTGCCACGTCTTCCTCAAAGCACTGTGATTGTGCTGTAATTCTACTTCAGGAAACTTAATGCAAGTATCATGGTGTCTTGTATTCAAGACAAATTATCTGTTTCCTTCATCTAAATGCTGGGGTTTTTTAGAGAATAGAATATGTATTTCAAAGAATGAAACAGCAGATGAGGCTGGAGAGGAATTTGGATGATTGCCAGTGCTTGCGCTCACCTGTATTTCCAAAGTCACTTTTTTTTCCTGGAGGACTCCAATGAGTTACCTCTGTGCTCACAATATATCATCAAGCACTCAAGTGCTTACATAAAATTTCTTAAACCAGGCAGAACGTAAGCTTGGCAGCTGAACATCTGGTCCTGTTCACTTATTGGTTTCTAACACAGTGGGAGGTGAAGGAGCTTTTGGAGAAAGAAGAAGGGGAAAATGGCGATTTCTGAACAAGAGCAAGTCATATAACAGTCGTAGTTGGTGAACCACTAGTAAATCTATAAACCTTTCTGGTTAATAGAAATTAAAGCAGGCATCCAGTTTCTCCCGATGATTATTTGCAGGGGAAAACATGAAAAAAAAATCTGGTAATAAATCTTTTTGAAAAATTCCTTTTTAAAAGTTCAAAACTTAGCAGTTTTCAGTAAGAGATGGGAAGATCAAACTTGGATTGAAATAGCTACAATTTGATTCTGATTGTTTAAAGAGGTACAAAATGGTCAGATTTGAGCTGGAAAGAACAAACCCTACAAGTATGAACTTTCAAAAGATACATTTCGTAGCTTTTAGGTGGATTAACATCTTAAGGATTAAACATGCTATTGACCCCAATCAAACCACTGGATCAGATTCAAAGGGAAACAAAACACATTATTGTCTAGATGCAAAAATGATGTATTATAGGATTGTTTTGATACCAGATAATTTTAACAAAACAGGCTGTATTTGTTGTTCACAAACTTCTAACATATTATTTGGAGGTAATGATGGAAAATTCCTGAGAAATTATGTTTGCTCAAATTAACATAATATAGAAACTAAAATGATTGTATCTCAGCCTGCAGAAAGTGCCCAGTATGAACTGGGAGACAGTCTTGGGGGTGTTATGCTAAGGACTTGTGTATGTCTGTTAGAGTTGGACAAGTGTTTGTTCTTGGCATAGTTGTAAATATATGAGGAAAATATATGCAGAAAGCCAGCATTTGAATGCTTATTCTGTGAGTCAGCAGTTTGCCACTAGAATATATAGACAGTACTAACCTCTGGAGGCCCTGGCTCATAACTGAAGCCTTCTAGTAGCTGTACTGGCAAAAATGAGTAAAAAAATGTTGGAGGTTAGGATTTTTTCTTTTTTTTTCCCCTTTCTCTCAGGGAATTTTCTCCCATTTGTTGCCTAAGAGATGATAAAAAATGTTGGGAGGAGGAGGAGAGGGAAGAGTGCAGTTGGCTCTCAGCTGGGGAACTTTCTCTTAGAAAGTGCAGATACTGCAAGATTTTGACTGGGGAGGATAAGGGGGGCTAGGCTCAGCTCCTCGCTCTCTCTCTTTCTCGGGACTGGAGAATGATTCAGCTACTGCTGCTGCGGGGAGAATTCACTGCTTCCATAGAGTTCTGTCCTTCACTGCTTCTCCTCCCATGGGTGAACCTTTGCTTGTAAGAGCGGCCGTTGAACTGAGACCTTTCCGACACATGACCTCACTGGAAAGGAGCCTCACCATCTGCTCAGGAGCCTCAGGGGAAAACCCAGGACCCTGACTCCTTCCAGAGGGAGCATCTCCTGGCTGCCACTGCCCAACCCTGCTGTCTTCTGTCACTGCTTCGGGCTTTTTGCTACACTTTAACCCAACAGCCTGTGCCCTCTCAGACATTTTGTGGCTCCAGCGTTTTTGCTACACTTTGTTTTGCCACCCCAGGTGTTCTCACCTCTGCTACTCCACCTTGCTGTTCCGAGATTCCTGCTACAGTCCATTTTGCCATCCTGAGGGGCACCAGGACCGGCTGCCCCCCGTGAGTTTGTAAAAGAAGTCCCTTTTCCATGTCTTCCACCAGCCAATCCGCTATTACTAAGTGGAGAGGCAGCCGAGCTCGCGCCACAGCGCCCCCTGCAGCCGTTCGGGAATCATTGCACCCATCCTGCCCGGCTGGGAGCCACCAGCGCCCCTGCCGGCTGTGACCGGAACTGCTCCAAAGGGGAAAGGGCTCGGCAGCTAAGCGAAGGCTGTTGTTGGGTCTCTGGGGTTTTTTTCTGTTTATTGTTGCTGCTGTTGCTTGTTTGCATTGCTTCATATATATATGTGTATATTTAAGTAAAGAACTGTTACTTTTCCCATCTATTTGCCTGAAAGACCCATAATTTCAAAGTTATAATAATTTGGAGGGAAGGGGTTCATATTTTCCATTCCAAGGGAGGTTCCCACCTTCCTTGGCAGGCACCTGTCTTTCAAACCGAGACAAAAAACATCTCTAAAATGTTACCTGTAGAATGCATTGGTGTGTTTAGGTGCATACTCTGGCTCACTTTTGTGCTCTAGTACCCTTACTATTTCCATATAATGGCCTTAAAAGTAAATATTGATTCTTTGCACTTTAGACTATTGGGCCACCTAAGCTGATTTTTCTGCCTCTTCTCCAGTATTTGAGGTGGTCACCTACAAGGGAGAGAAATTCTCTCTTAAACTCCTGGCTTGTTGTTTGTGTCTCTTGTTTACCCATGAGCCAGATTAACTGGGATTTTGGGAAGTACAACAGCTTTGGCACTGTCCAAAATAATGGTGCTGAGCACTTCAGAAACTGGGATTCAAACAAGCTGTCCAAGTTACTTAATAACAAAAGGCAATACTTCTGTATTTGGGCAGTCTGATTCCCTACCTAAATAGAGAGAAGTCTGAGTGGGGATGAGAAGTGGTGGCTTTGGTGTGCCAGGATCCAGGAGCACTGCTGGCCAGGAATCCCTGCAGTTCTTCCCTGTGAGGGTGGTGAGGCCCTGGCACAGGTGGCACAGGTTGCCCAGAGAAGCTGACTGCCTCATCCCTGTAAGTGTCCAAGGCCAGGTTGGATGGGGCTTGGAGCATAATGGTCTGGTAGAAGGTGTCCCTGCCCATGGTAGGGGAAGTGGAACAAGATTTGGAAAAAGAGATATTCTTTAGCAACTTCTACCAGATAAATTAATATTGTTTAATTGCTTAACAAACCTAGAAGTTTCCAGTCATGAATTTATACTGCACGTAAACAACTCCATATTGTTTCAGATGTTTGCAACACTCATAGGAATTATTAAATGGAAGAGTATTATCTCTAAACCCAATGTATTAGAATACCAAAGAGAGACATCTCTGATATCTTCTTAGCACTATTCAGAAACAAAAAAAAAAAGTGATTAATGTTGCTGGGTTGACTTCTTTTGTTGTGTGTTACTGGTTTATTGGAGAGGGAGGGTTGTGTCTGTCAACATGTCCTGTGCTTTTTTTCCCCCTTTTCCCCCAAGAACAAACATGTATCACATGTTTCCCCTTGAAAGGTAGGTAAGATCTCTCTTTGTTCTTTTCTTTTTTTTTTTTCTTTCTTTATCCTCTAATGTCCACATAAAGCCTGATTAAAAGTCCATCAATAGCAATGTTTAGATGGTGGAAGAGTTTGTGAAAAAAGGTCTTTATCCTGAAAGAAGCCTCAGTAGCTTTCCATTTAAATGTCAGTAAATATTTTTATGTGAAAGGTAAATGTTTTCTTTTTAGTCAGTATTTGATTATTCTTTGTATCTTGCAATGAATGCTGTTGTGGCCTTCTGTTTACTAGCATAATGGTCCTCCCTGGTGTAATGTGAGTCACTGAATCATGAGAATGTCATCATCGTTTGAGAGGCTTCTATAAGGAAAATCAGTATTTCACTATTGGCATAGAGCAATACAGCGCCTGAAAGTGTAAAAAAGAGGAAGGTTTGGGACAGACAGATAGTAGCAAGTACTCATAAGATTTTGAAGATGCTGTTGTAGTATTGGAATGACTAGTAAAGCAAAGAAATTGAGACACTCCAAATTTTCTGGTAACATCCAAGTTGGTGCCTGGGAAAAGAGGTAGAGAAAAGTAGGGAGATGCACCTGTAGTGGAAATATGCTTAGATATAAAGCCTTTTGGGCTGAAGTAGTTCATGGTTTTGTTACTTGCCAGTCTGTCTAAGAAGCTTTCACATAATTCCACTTATAAGTCAATTGCTTTTCCCCCCCCCCCCTTTCCT
>VYZT01046979.1:12237-23298 GCA_013400735.1 Pomatostomus ruficeps
TCCTAAATAAGACCTACATCCTGGATGTCAGCTAGTGCTGTTTGAATCACGTGACACAGAGGTTTTCTGAATGGTATTAGGCATAAAGAGTAAATGGAATTATTCTCTATGCGTTCAGTGAAGTGTTGTTGAAATGATGGCTTAGGGGTGTTTGCAGAAGTTAACGTACTTACGGCACTTGTCTTCAGACCCTTTCAATAAATACTATTTTGGGGGCTAAAAAGTCATCTGAGAAAGCTCTGTCAACAGGCAATCAGCAATATTTGTAGAGAGACTGACTACAAATTTTTTCAGCTCTGCTTTTTCCCTGCCACTGCACACTGTTTCTTACTTCATTTATGTTCCAGTTGTATCTCTGGCTGAGTCCTGAAAACAGGAACAATCCAAACGCAATTACTACTTGCTTTCCAGTTGTGTTGAAAGTCTTAGCCACCTTTCTAAGAGGTAAGAAGGGAGGGAAAACTGTGTGACAGAGGCTTTGCCCAGTTGCTGAAAGACAGTGGCTTTCTAACATAAGTAGCTGTTGGGAGGACTGATTTTTGTGAGAGAAGAGTGAAGTGATGCCTGTATAAACATTTACACATATTTAAAGTTTATCCAAAGCTTTTGAAAGCTATGTGAATAGAGAAAGAGGAGGTGTACAGACAGTTCTTGTTCTGCACCTGAAAGTTTGTACATACAGGGTTCCTGAGCTAACTCTATCTCAAGGCACACTATTTAAATAGTAGATCCAGTGTAGGTATGTTAGTAACTTAAATACCTTCTGTTTTGGAATAGGACTAATAATTTTGAATGGGAAGAATTATCTACTGCATTGTATTGCTGTTTAAGCTGCAGTCCTTCATCTGTATGCTGTGTTTGAATCCCCTGTACCTTTATGGAGCCCTGCTGAAATTTTGCATGTAAAAAACCAATCTCATTATTTTAAATTGCCAGTTATGGGGACTGAAGGGTAGACAGTTCATTCTTAAGCTGTCTCTGCTGTGGGATGGGATACATGTGCTGGGTGGACAGCTAGTATCCAAAGAAGTTTTATGGCTAAGTGGGACGAGAGGCTTTGTTATAAAATTAGACTATTTAAGCAGAAGATATGTGTAGACTTGGCTATGAAGAATTGCATTACATATCTGTAAACTCTGAAGTGGATAATCTTTCCCATGTAAGAGTAATTAATTTTGTCCCATAAGGAACCTATTCTGTTTCTGACCTAAAACAACACCTGGCACTCATAAACATAAACAATAAAAAATTATGGCCTTATTTTTCAAAGGTTCTATCAGAAAAACTGTTGTACTTTGACTGAGTTGGTGATGAGTTTCTCTCTGAGAAGAGAAATGCTGGTAGCCATGTATTATTCAACAAGCCATCTTGTTCCCTTTCTTGATTTCTTGGCCACTCATAGCTCTGCTGATGCTTTGTACCATCCAGGCTCATTGCAAGAAGTTCAGCCCTGCAACAACAGTGGGAATAAATATGTGAATGTACTTAGATCCTCTTATTAAAATAAAATTGTTCTGTGAATTTAGAGCTGAACTCTGAAGACCTTATTTTGTGTTTGGGTTCATTATGATAAGCTGTTTGCCAGTATAGTCCTTGGACTGTTCTTCAGCCAAAGCGGTATTATTTAGTCTTAGTATAATCAGGATCAGGGCAATGATTGTCCCCCTGTGCTGGGCACTGGTGAGGCCACACCTTGAATCCTGTGTCCAGTTCTGGGCCCTCACTGCAAGAAAAACATGGAGGTACTGGAGCATGTCAAGAGAAGGGCAACAGAGCTGGGGAAGGGTCTGGAGCACAAGTCTGATGAGGAGCAGCTGAGGGACCTGGGAATTTTCAGCCAGGAGAAAAAGGAAGCTCAAGGGGAACTTCTCACTTTGTACAGCTCCATGACAGGAGGGTGCAGCCAGGTGGGGTTGAGCTCTTCTCCTAGGGAGCAAATGCCAGGACAACAGCAAATGGCCTCAAATTGTGTCAGGAAAAGTTCAGATTGGACATCAGGAAGAAATTCTTCTTGGGAAGGGTTGTCAAGCATTGGAATGGGGTGCCCAGGGAGGTGATGGAGTCCCCATCCCTGGAGGTGTCCAAGGAAAGACTGGACATGGCATTCAGTGCTCTGGTCTGAGAGACAAGGTAGGGATCTGTCACAGGTTGGACTTGATGGTCTTGGAGGTATTTTCCAACCTTAATGATTCTGTGACCTCTAAAGGAAACCTTAAGCAATAATAGTGTCACACAAGTTTCTAGAGCATCAATATGTCATGAGCAGTTGGTATAAAGGGAATACAGGCAGAAGTAGGCAAAGTAGATGACAAAACAGTAGTTTAAAGCAGCATATATGCTTATATGGCAGGCATGACTTCATAAAATATGTTGATCTATTGACTCTAACAAGTGTTCTAATACTGTAACATATGGGTTTTGATGGTATTATGTGTGCCGTAGAGGTATTGCAGACCGCTGTTTTAACCACCAGACTTTTAAGCACAGAAGTTGTGCTGGAGAAGGTAGTGATCCAGAGGGCAGAATCCTTAATTACACATGGTTTACTCTAAAAAAAATTCATGGCTTTAAAAGATATCGTATTTTTACAGCATGCTGGCATCTTTTTTTGTTTCATTTTTGTCTTGGTTTGAGAGAATTTAAAGGGGGACACTCTGGAATGAGTTGTCTCTTCTAAAGGGATCCAAAAATCCCTTTCCACCAACAGGAAATGAATACTAATAGATGAAAATGAAAAACTGCACAACAGTTTATTAACAAACAGAATGCCCACAAGGCAGGAGAAAAGGTGAATAACTGCTAGATATCAAACTGTTAGACTTCACCCTCCTACACTGAACAAAGACCCAAAATGCCAGAGATTACCTCTTCTTAACACGCAATACAAGACAGCTTCAGCTTCCCTCTCAGGAAAGTAGGAGCTTTCACAGAGCAGTTCCAGCAGCAGACAAAGGCCCAGTTGGCTCGTCGGGCATCAACCCTCTCTCCAGGCAAAGTACAGCAGATCACAGCAGGTGAAGCAGCTGGGCTGGAGCCTCTCAGTGTTTTCTTCCCAGCTCAGTGTGGTTCACTGCAGTTGGGTCAGGGTGGGGCAGCTCTGCTTCTGCTGGCACAATGTCCCTGGTCTCTGACAAGCAGCTGCTCAGTCCACCCTAAGGCAGCCCAAAGATCACTACTGCAACTTCTCTGAGCCAAGGAAAGGAAAAGTTTTTTGCCTGAGCCAAAAACGAAGCCAGCCCAGCAAAACACACACCCCACAGAGCTGTGGAAAACCTGGGCAGGGAGCTTTTAAAAATGCTCATGCAAAAGCAAAACTCTTCATCCTCCTGGGCCCTACTCACCAGGTCTTGGGCTACAGGGTTTTAAAGATACAATACCCATTTTTGGGCACAGAGCTGAGGATCATGGAATACGCCATCATAATAAATTGCTCCAAGACAATTTTTGTGACAGTGAAGCAGCTGGTGCCATCTTAGTGTAAGTACCTGCAGACAAGATCATCAAATCCCATTACACGAAGGAGCAAACCACTGAATTGTGAATATTGGCTCATGTACTGAGCTTTCCCATCTTCTGACGCAAAAGAGCAAAATGTTCGGTCAGGGAAATATTCTTGAGCATGTGGTTCCTAAAACGTCTCTCCTGTGGAAAGCTGTGGTGATCACCAAGTTAAAATCTATGTTTGATTTAAAAATAGTTAAAGAAGGCATAGAGTTTGTTTATTCCTGTTTCCTGTGTAACTTTCCAGTGTTGTTCTAATGTTTTCTAATCGGAATACCCATATGTTGCTTTGCTTGTGTAGCTTTTACTGTGATGAAGACTGTAGTGTTTTATAGTTGGATTTTTAAATTTTCTTCGTCTCCTTTAAGGAAGACTTGGCACCTCTTACACTGTGACCTATTGTTCCTAGCTCTACCTTCCGGAGAATTTCTTCTAATCAACCTTCTCCTTTGAGTGTGAAAAACATCTGTTTGTTCTAGCTTCTCTTGGCCTGTGTTAGCCTTAATGGAATTAGAGTGGCTTCAGTCTCGTTCAAATGTGCCAGATGATGTTTCTATAAAAGTTGGTATTAAATAACTAAATTATCTATCAAAAGCCTATTGAATGAAGGTTAAAAATACACATTCATACTGTAAACTAGAATGTTGATTGAAAGTGCTAGTCATCAAACATGGCTGTTAGTTGCTTCTGCCAGGAAGAGAGTATTGAGCAACCTTGGCAATGTAAGAGATCATGTGTGAATGAAAATGGGATGAGCTAATTTGGCCATTGTATTTAGGTTTTTAGGAAGGGTTCACCATATTCTTTTAGCCATGAGAAGTTGTCATCATGTTCCCTGCTTACATTAGTAAAGAACCTGGTCTTTAGTATGAAGGACAAAAAGCTTAAAAACTAAGTCTAGTGCTGTCTATTGCTCAATAGAATGCAGTCCTAAAATTGATGGTTCAAGTGACATTTACACAAGTGAAACCACCACCCCCAGTTATTGGAAACATCTCCTCAGAAATCACAAATTCACAAAGCATTGCACATGACTCTTGCTGAATATTTAAAGAGCATCCTACCAGTGTTGGAAGGACCTTTATCTTTTCTTTTTCTTTTTTTTTTAAATCAGCATGCTAAATAGAATGACGTCATGGTAGTGTGTCCCAAGGTCAGCAAAATTTGAATGAGAAAAAGCATATGTAAAGCCCTTTTTAAAAACTCACCACAAGGCATTACACGCGTTGCGTGTAGAAGTATATTCTAGGTCAATGTTTGCTTCAGAGAGAATGGGTTTTTAAAAAAATTTAAAGTACTTCAGGTGTTTTATCTCCTTCAGTGGGGGGACATAGTGGGATGTAAGGTAGCAATGCTGACTTGGTGTTGGGCATTATACTTTGCGGCAAATGAGACATTTGTCTGTATTTGGCCTAATTAGCTATCCTTCCTGCTATTTGAGATCTGTTTGCTATGCACAATTCTGGTTAGTTAGCTGTTTCTATACCTTTGGAAGCCAGAACTAAATACAGTGTCATATGTCCTTATCCTCTGCAGTGAAAGTATTTTGTAGAAATACTGAGATTAATCAAAAATTGTTGAGAAGATCCACTAGAGAAAAACTGCTATGAACTTGAGAAGGACTGAGGATAGCAGATGGGTTGAAACTGGATGATCTTTATGGGTTTTTTCAACCCAAATCACTATGTGATTCTGTGATGCATAGGAAATTTGGTTCCAGTTTAAGTTAATAGGACTAACCATAGGATAAGACACGTCTTCACTATACCAAAGTATTTACTTACAACAATTTTAAATTATAGTGTCAAGATATACTTCCTAAACATCTGGAAACATGCTGCAGCAGTAAGGGAACTTGTCTGACTTCACCTGTTCTGAATAAGCAAGGATTCCAGTTTCATATGGTGTTTACTGGAATTGTAACTAATATTGGTTGGTACAATTTGAAAGTTAATTAAATCTGTTTTCAGGATTTTAAGATAAATAATGGGTGTATTTATAGGTTTATAAATGTGGTGACTCCATGAAAGTGCTTATTCTTTCCAAATTGTTTGGCAATTCCAGCAAAAGTCACTTAAAGGTTGTAGGAGACTTCAGAGATCTTTATCTCAAAATGTGGGCCAGAATGGTTGTGTTCATTTGGGGAGTGGTGGGGTGTTGTTTGTTTTTTCTCGTTTCCCAGCTCTCTTGTGTTTCAGAACTGATTTTACAGTTGATGTGGATCAGTCTTGGTACTATTGACTTAAGAGGAATATGCCAGGTTGCACTGGGTACCAAGCTTTGTTTTGTAAATTTAATAACATTATGCAGTTTCTCTAGGTGTTTGCACAGGCAAGTGTTTCTGCTGTATTGTTACCCCTAGAAATGCAAAGGGCAATCTGTTTGTTCAGCTCTGCACTGTGTGATACGAGGGGGTGGGTCAGCAGTGACAAGGGGCTTCTACACCAGTGGACTATTCACATGGTCTTTTGAAACGTGATGGCACTAGACACATGTCCTCAGCATTTTGATGCATCCTTAAATAAGCAACAGCTGAAGCAGCTATAGGCTCTCGCAGCATTTACAAGCTATCTTTGAGCCGCTGATGAGTTGCCGTGGAAACCATTGCTGAGCAGGACCAGGAGGAGATGGCTGGAAAATAGGCTTTTTTTGAGAGCCTGACTAGTTTAAACACCCATCCCCCATTTGCAGAAGCTCCCTCTGAATTGCCATGGAGACAAGAGGAGTACTGAAGTTTTGAGACTTGCAAAAGTGCAAGCTATAAATATTTATTTGGCTAACAGCATATGCTTTCTGTAATGTCTCTCTGTTGGAATAAACTCCATCCTACATTGAACCTTTGTAAGTTGTGAATTCTGTGCATTCAAACCGTTCCTCTCTTCTGTGTGCATAGAAAAAAAGAAGGCAATATAAACTTTGAAGGGAATTAAATTTTGTATTTTGATTTTTAATTATAAAACATTAAATTAAATTTTTTTTGTCAGCATTTCCCCCTCTCATGCAGCAATCTTTCAGTGTGGGGACTACTGAAAGCACTTAGGAGGCTGTTGAGTTTATCAGAAATTGTTGTACTTTTGTGTTCAGTTTCTTCAGAAAGGCCGACCTAAATAATCTCTTCCTTTCTTGCCCTGTGCCACTTGATTTTTTTTTCTTTCCACTTTCTCCTCTACAAGCACTTCAAGTTTTGTGTTTCCAGAGCCAACTGTCCTTGGGGCTCTGAAATTAAATGAATCATTAATATGACCTTAAATTCTTAGGACTCCTACTGATAACTTTAGATAATTGGCTCTGAAAACTTCAGTCGTTTGTTACTTTTACTTCCAAGGGTTTTTTTTGTTTTTGTTTGTTTGTTTGTTTTGTTTTTTGGGGTTTTTTTGCTTAGCTTGAAAGTTAAGAATAAAGGCACCATGACTGTTGTGCTGGCTTTCCAGATTTCACTAAACAGTGCTCACAAAGCTGAGGACTAAGCCATTCTTAGGCTGGCATTATAAATAAAAATCTCTTGCTTGGTCTGATCTGTAGTTGTGGCATTTAACACAGGAACTTCTTTTCCCTGTGAGACTGAGTGTTCCTCGAATCATCCAACACCAGCTTTTACTACAGGTAGAAATCCTGCTCTTAGTCACTTTCTGGAAAAGCTTTTCTTCCCTGTTTAAGTAACTCCTGGCTGAATGAAAATGCCATTCTGCATTCTGTTTCTCTTGTGATTTCCACTATAAAGACAGTTGCTGAAGCTGCTTAAAACCTACTTTCTATAAAGATGAGTGGGATGGATTTGTTTTGGATTTATTCTATATGTAAGTAAAATAATACTTTTTGTATTAAGCTCTGGAACTCTGGATATGTAATTAGTAAATCCACATGTAGTTCCTGTTCATTTTCCAATTGTGTTTAGATTATTAGCTGTTTTTTCTAAGGGGGAGAAGGGAGGTAAGACAGTTCAACAAAGGCTTTGCCCAGTTGTCAAAGAGGGTGGTGGCTTTCTAACATAAATAGCTGTTGTGAGACTGCACTGATTTTTGTGAGAAGAGAATAAAGTGACGTCTCTATAAGCATTTAAATATATTTAAAGTTTGTTCAAAGCTTTTGAAAGCTATGTGAACAGATAAAAAGGAGAGGGAGAGACAGTTCTTGTATGTACAGACTTTCAGGTGCAAAACATTTTTCCTGAGTTAACCGTATTTCCAGGCATCCTATTTAAAGTAGTATGTCCAGTGTGGATATGTTAGTAACTTAAACACCCTCATTTTTGGAATAGGTCTAATCATCTGAAAACAGGGAAAAATTATCTACTGCATCATGTTGCAATAGTGAAAAGCTATTTGAAACTGGGCAGCCATTTAAAATCTGTCACTTTAGCTTAAGTTTTGGTTGGTTGTGGTCGGGGGTTTTAGTTGTAAGTTGGTTTGCTTTGTTTTTTTTCCTCTGAAACAACTTAGTACTTGTCAGGGGAGGAACCTCCCTAAAGTGCATTTTAGGATGACACCTTGCTTTGTTGCAGTAGAAGACCTGCAGGTATCACAAACCAGTTATTAAAAGGTTATTATAAATGCCTCTGCCAAAATTAAGGTGCAAATAAGACCATATGCCATTGTCAATAGTAAGGGGTTTATTTTATAGTAAATATAAGAGAGAGAGAGAAAGAAAGAAATAGAAAATAGGTGGGGGGAAACAGAAAGAGAGTGACAGAGACAGAATAAGGAAAATATCATCACTCTGTGGATCCCAACGATGTTCTGTTGATCCTCTGCAGCTGGTCTTGGTGGTGAAGGCCCCCTGAAAAAGCATAGAATCCAATGGGTTAATATACACTCAGGCTAGGTAGGAAAACTCAGGCATCTCCCTGGGGGGGTAGAAGTTTGCCGTTGTCTGTTACAAAAGACTCTGGGTTTGTTGCCTCGTGTGCAATCCTGTGGTGGAAGGCTTCAGGAATGACTCTGGGGGGCACTTTGGGGGATCTTTGATGGATTATGACACCCCCTCAGCTGCCTTTCACATGAATGTCATCTGGATGTGGCCTGTGGGGTTGGGGGTTCTACAGCTGGGCCAGTTTGTGTAAGGGAGGATGGGTGTTCACTGCCTCTGACCAGAGGTTACACCCAAAACCTCCTCCCCTGCCTCATTTGGGGGTGTGGGAGACTCTGTGTAAACCTGGCTTCTGTAGGCTGTGGTCTCCCCCACCCCAAACTCAGCCAGGGAAGAATCTCTGCTGCATTTTTCTTGTGGATGCATTCTTCTCCCTCAGCCTTGTTTTTTTTCCCCTAGGTCTGAATTGATTAAACAATAAATTAAATTAAAATAATAAAATAAAATATAAGTTAGATTAAAAATAAAAATAAATCGTGGCTTAACTCACAGTCCAAAGTTCCATTCAGGTATCTTCAGGGAGGTTTCTTTGGTTGTAGCTTCTTTATACAGTTTTTGTTATAATGGGCAAAACTCTTTTATATCAATGTTTAAGGCATGAACTATTTCAGTCTCTGACAGCAGGCAGGAGACCTTAGAACTTGATGGGTTTGTCTTACTTGAGTATCTGTAGATACATTTTTGATAATTTGACTGCTTTTGTTCTTGAGATCTTTTATTTTAAAAAAAGGTGAAGAATGTCTGCCAACTTCTCAGCAAAACTTTTAATGTCTGTGTCATATACCTAACTGACCTACCATCTAGATGCTGGCCTTGTTGTCAGCCTCAAATGGATACCTTTGCTCAGGAGAACAACTAGAGTGAAGGATTAGACAGGGCAGAAAGCTGGGCAGAGGGAAACCTAATGAGGTTCAAAAAAGGAAAGTGTAGAGTCCCACATACCAGCACAAGCTGATCTGCTGAGAAGCAGCTGTGTGGAAAGGACCTGGGGGTCCTGGTGGACAACAAGCTGTTCCTGACCCAGCAGCCCTTTGGGGCCAACAAAGTGTCACGTTCCAGTGTAAGGGAACTGCAGAGGGATTGTTTTTAACAAATTTCCTGGATGAAATAAAGTGCAAACGTGGCAAATATTATATCTGAGAACAGTTTATTGATTAAGAAAGTGTTCCTACTGAACAGGGATAGCAAAGAGAGCAGAGAAGGGAAGAGAGAGATGGAGAGAGGAACAGAAGACAGTTATCGCTAGAACCCTGGGGCGCCCTGTCCACGGCTGCTAGGCAGGTGAAGCATGTGTGTTTGCAAGCCACAGCGAGTCTGTGCAGCTCTTCTGACCAGCTGGGCGCAACTTCCAACCAGCAACAGGCAGCGTGTCTCTGGCGTTGGCCAACGACAGCTGTGGGCTGGCTGCAGCAGGCTGTGGCTAGGGAACGCATCAAAAACAGTGGGCAGGCAGTGAGCAGTGGGAAAATGGCGGAGCAGGTTGTCGCGGCGATGGGATGTCTTAGGGAAGCAGCGAAGCAGGGCACACGGACAAGTGCGGACAGGAAAGACAGCCAGGGAAGAAGCAGCACCACAGGGAGAAGAGGCGAGCGGGGGTGGGGAGGAACAGCGAATGAGCTGAACCTCCATGTGAGCCCCCGCTCCCCTCAAGAAGCGGAAACAGCAGGAATGCGGTTATGGTGCAGTTAACTGCTTTTATGGGGAATTTTTCCCAGGCAGCAGGGTTCCTGCAAGCCAGTGGTGGAAGTTTTCTCTGCCCTCACTGGCTGTCAGGCGACCTCACCCCAGAGACAGAACTTCCCTCCCTTTTTCTAAATGAGTTGTCCGCTTAGAGTCTGTGATGTCGGCAGCCTCCACGCCCCTCACGTGTCCGAGCTGCTTCCTGCACATGGTACATGTTAAGGCTCCCTGCACATGTACAGCCCCTATAGTAATTTTTCATTCCATGTCAGAAAATGGATTTATAACATAAAACCTCAATAATGTTGAGGCATAAGTAAAAATTAAATTGGTTTCTCACAGAAGATGAATGGGATCCTGGGGTGTATTAGGAAGAGCACTGCCAGCAGGTAACGGATGGAGGTAATCCTGCCCCTCTATTCGGGTGAAGCACATCTGAAGTGCTGTGTCCAGTTTTGGGCTCCTCAGGACAAGAGAGACATGCAGTTCCTGGTGCGACTTCAGTAAAGATTACAGAGATGATGAAGGGATGGAAAATCTCTGTTATGGGGAAAGGCTGAAGGAGCTGGGGCTCTTCAGCCTTCAGAAGAGATGGCTGAGAGGGGACCTCATCCATGTCTGTCAGTGTCTGCAGGGAGGGATCAGAGCATGACCAGGCTCTGGTCAGTGGTGCCCAGCAATAGGACAAGAGGCAGTGGGCAGAAATGGATGCACAGGGAGTTCCACCTGAACATGAGGAAGAACTTGTTTCCTGTGCAGTGACCAAGAACTCAAACAGATCATCCAGAGAGGGTGTGGAGTCTCTCTCGCTGGAGATGTTCCAGAAACATCTGGACACAATCCTGTGCCATGTGCTCTGGGATGACCCTGCATGAGCAGGGAGGTGAGACCAGGTGATCCACTTGGTCCCTTCCAACCTGACCCATTCTGGGATTCTGCGGATGCATGCAAATATACAAATATCTTTAAAGGGCATNAAGAACTCAAACAGATCATCCAGAGAGGGTGTGGAGT
>VYZT01046982.1:0-53310 GCA_013400735.1 Pomatostomus ruficeps
GTTTAGATTAGATATAAGGAAAACTTTTTGCATAGAAAGGGTTGTCAAGCACTGGAACAGACTGCCCAGGGAAGTGTTAGAATCACCATCCCTGGAAGTGTTTTTAAAAACATGTGGATATGGCACTTAAACTTGTGGTTTAATGGTGAATGTGATGATAGTGCTACAAGACAGTTGGACTTGATGAGAGGTCTTTTCCAACCATAACAATTCTTTGACCTTATTCCTGATGTCTGCTTGAGGATGGTTTAATGTACTCTTAACTTCTAATACGTTAGGTTAGTAGTTGTCAAAAGAACTTAAGCTCCATTAATTTAGAGCTCTGAAAAAGTTTCTGTTAATAGATAAATCTGTAAAAAGTCATCAGAATGAATATTGTATTAACTTCTGTCTTTTTTTATTTTTTTTTTTAAGTAGCAACAACTGCTATTTCATAGACGAACAAAGCAAAACCTTCCACAACTCATTCAGCTGAGTCTGTCAGCCTGACTTGCTGAGGCACTAAGTTGTGACAGAGCTCTTACTTCTGTGACACCTATGAGCCTCAGGCCTTTAAAACATCAAAAAATCACCTTCAATTCTAAGGACAGAGTACACTGTTACCCAAGTCTAATGTGAATAAAATTGATGTATTTTTAAACTCTAATTTTCTTCAAATCCAGATTGATGCCTGGCACTCAGATATCATCATGAGAAGCACATATAAGATTATGAAGACTTTAAGAATTCTATTTCTGCTGTAACATATACTGATATGTTACTGATGTCATGATACTGATATTTAAGGGGGAATGGGAGAGTGGGAGGGCTGTCCTTTTACAGAGTACTTGGCTCCACTGCAGACGTTCATACTACCAACCAAATCTGGCCCTACTGTTAAACTGTGCACAAATGGCTGCCAAGGACCAGAAACCAGTTGAAATAAGGCATCCAGAGGCAGGTGTCCAGCACTGGGAGGTAAGAGAGTCTGGCTTTGTGCATGTGAGCTGAGTCATGCCAGCAAACAGACCTGGACCATTAATCTGTATTCATTAACACTGGTTTAACTACAGTGACCAATGATCAGACATTCCTCAGATGAACAGTCCTTTCGTTAGAAGCACAGAAGAAGAAAATTTCTCTTCTTATACAATTGAAAACAGCATTGCAAGTAATCTATGGAGAGCTCCAAGTTCAGGCTGCATGTTCAGCCTTCAATCTTGTATTTACTGTCTTTTGGTGACTGAATTTTGCAACAAGAGTTGCACAAAAATAATTTTATTAAACTTTACTCAAGTCCAGTGAAATTTAATACAGTTGAATATGTATAAAACTTTTTAAATCTGATACTTGTTTTATGTAATTTTAATCAACATTTTATATAGGTTAAAAAAATCATCTCAATTTTGACAAATCCATCTCCTAGTACTACTCTTAACAAAGAAAAAACAACAGAATTTTTTCTGACAAACTTCTAAGCTCATTTGAGCCCCTTTCACTAATGCACAGTTTAAAATTAGGTCAGTAAAAAGAAATGCTTTGATTTACACTTTTTATCTCCTTGAATTCAGTTAAACATCAAAGTACTTAAATAAATTATGAATGGTAATATGATTATAATTTATCCTAGGAGTGAGTAACTTAGAATTTACTTGAAAAAAAGCATAAAAAATGGAATACTGACTCCAGTACTCAAGTACTGGAGATTGGGGTTGGCTTTTTAGGACTTTTTTTGTCAATTTATTCTCAGTATAAGGAATGACTTTTCTTTGTGATGTTCATTCTGTTTCTGTAAAATAAAGTGTTCTGTTTCTGGACATAAAACATTATGTTAATAACACTATTTAATTAACAGCATAGAGCCTTATTGGAAACTAGACTTTTCACAAAATAAAATATTTTCCCAAGCATAGGAATACTGTCATCCTCAAAGCAAACCTCCAGTTCTTACCAAAAAAAACCAAAACGGTAAATCAGATAAAGCTCCTTCCCAGAAGACGGACTGTTCTAAAGGAACGATACCCTGTACAAATACTGGTAAGTATGCAGACATTATTTATTGGAAACCACCTGGGATCTAAAAAGACATATACTCAGAAACAATCACACATGGTACTATGTATTTTAGTGCAACCTTAAATATTTTTTTTAATTTTTTTTCTTTCCAACAGCTGTACATGGAGAGCATACCTCTAGGCTGTACAGTCAGGTATACAACAATTCGCTGAGATCCAATAATGTTGACAGCTTGGCATTCATACTGTCCCTGGTCATGCAGAGCAACCCTGGAAATCCTCAGGGTTCCAGAGGAGAGAACTAAGTGTCTTCTGTCAACAGACAACTGGCCTCCTGAAACACACAACAGCATCATTTGCTCTTTATAGCAACAAGGCCCTTGGGTCACAAAAAAGGAAACCGAGAAGGTTTTAAATTTGATAAAACACTGGAAAAAATTAAAGTTTCTTTTATAAAAAAATCAAGATAAAAAGTTTGAAACCTTTACTTCTAAGAAGATAAACATGAAAAGCAAACAAATTGTACATATGCACACAATCATAATCCTGATCCTTCTCTGTTTGTGGTAGAAATAAATATTTTCATTTAAGGACCATGCTAAAGCATCCAAATGAGAAGGCATAAAAACACCAACATATGTTACTATTCATTTCATATTATTGCCATGTGTGTAAGATACAATTCATCTCATGTGCCTATCCCTAGAGAATCCACAGAAAAATACACATGGCCCTGAAAAAAATGGAATATGAGGAAAATGAATGCACATCAGCATCTGTACCCTATCCTCCCTTTCTGGACATTTCACTTGATTGGAGCAGTCTAATTAAAGGGAGAAACAGGGACATTATCAATATCAAAATTATCAATAGTTTGTTAAGAATCTGCTTTATGCAGATTCTACTATAATTTAGGATTTCCTAAGAGTTGTTTTGCTTGCTAGAGCTATTTCACTTGAATCAACCGGAAGTTTTGCTTACCAATAAAACATCCACTACAATATTTCTTCCTGTTGGACTTGGCTTAATGCCTTTAGAGCCATAACTTGATAAAACAGTCAGTAGAGTGCACCCTGTTGTTTCTGTCCATGTACAGTAAGTGACAGAGATGCTGGTACACTGATGCCAATTACAGGCTGGACTGCTCTGGTTTCTGAAGAAAGCACACCCCACCTAATTTTAGACCTCCAGTTAACGACAGCCATCTCCATTTCTTCTGTAGTACCACAGCAGTGATATATACTACTGCATCTAAATTGCCTGATATTTCTTAAACACTTACTATTATGAACACATATTTTACTGACTCTTTTTACTTAATAATGAAAAATGCTTGGGCAGCTAGCTTCTATGGGACACCTTGACTTTCCCAGCTAAAGGAGAAAGAGATGAACTCTGTTTCCTTCAGAGATTGAAGCGCCTACACAAATACATGCAGTTTCTTTCAATAAAGGAGTGATTCTAGTATGGCTGCTAAACTATCCCAGTAGTTTTAAAGTAAGAATGGCCCACACTTACCTCCTTTAGTCCAGGCAATAACAGGCTGGGGATAACCTTGTGCTTCACAAGGAAAGTCAACGGTTTGTCCCTCAATCACTGTTTTGTCTTGTGGAGTGACAGTAAACTGAGGTAGAGCTACAGAAGAGAAAACAAAGCTGTTTAAAAAAAAAACAAACCTGAAAAATGCGTGACTAAATTACATACTATTCCCTGTGTAAGCTGAAATAGCTCATTTTGGTGGGAAGAGAGACGCTAATGGGATTCTTTTATATTGTGACCCCTAGAGAGAAGAGATGGCAGCCACTTGTGCAAAAGGAAGATCTCCCTCACAACCTGGCTCTGCTATCAGTGAAGGCATGTGGGATCTACTGTCACATATCCAAAATAAGAGGTACAGTGAGACATAGAACAGAGAACATAGAGCGTTCTCTGCATTAAAAATACCTTCTTATCTTTCTCTCAAAACTTTCCAGCTAAATTGTGAAGAGAACGTAAACAAAACCTTCCTGAGCTGTTTGTGTTCTTCCATGAAATGAGTGGAGTGTGAGACAGATTCTGCAGTAACACTGTACACTAGCAATGTGAGAAGTGATTTGTGCAGCTCTCAAAACACAAGCATCCATTGGTGAATAATAAATGAACAAACCACACAGACAAGTTGCTTTGTATAGTTTTAGAACTCATTAACAAGGCATTTGCAATCTTTACTGTTTGCCAACTAGAGATTTTAACATGAGAACAGAAGCAAACTAAAATTTAAAGATTACTCAAAGATATAAGTTCCATCATGAAAGTGTTTCCAAAAATTATCATCTTTATATACAGCCAACTTTTGACAGATGTTCTCAAATACTTTATAATCACACTAGTGATATGCAGTATCAAAATTATCGCAATCACAAGTTAGAGTACTTTGACTTTCGCTTTGCAGAAGAGCTATGCTAATACCTCAGCTGGCATAATGATAGTTTTTATCAAACTCAGCAGAAACTGTTTCCATATACACTGAAGTGTCTACAAAAGAAAAGTAGCACAGATCTGTATTCAAAACTCCATTTCTAGTTCTCCAGGCACAAATTCTAATCTCTAGCATTGCTGCCTGGTACAGAAAATATTTAATCATTCAAAAATTTGACAGTGCTTGTTTGTTCCTCCACGCAAACAAAACATAAGCAATTAACATTTGAAAACATCAAACTTCTGATAATACTCAATGAAACTTATTTTTCTGGGAAATAGTATATATCTTACTCCATGTGAAATGTATAGCAACTTCCCTGTGGACTACAACAGTGCAATTAAAAGTAAAAACTTTTATGTTTTTAGTTTGGCTCTGTCAACTCGGAAGAAAAGACAAACCCACACAATTTCAAGTAATACGTCACTCCTAGTTTACCATTATTTACCTTGGACTATGATGTAGGCAGTCGCATGGATGTTATCTACGCTGTTAGTTGCAAAACAGGTGTACTCGCCACTGTCCTCCTGCTTTACATTTTGGATATAAAGCCCTCCTGACAGAGTTATTGTGACGCGAGGGTCATTTGGCAGGGGGGTTCTGTCGCCTTTGGTCCAGGTAATTCGTGGCTGAGGGTGCCCAGTCGCACTGCACTCCAGGGTAACACTCTCTCCAACCAGCACTTCGGTATTTTGTGGGTGAATCACAAAACTGGGCCGGGCTGTGAGAAAACAGCAATGCCTAAATGCAGCTTTTAGCTTGCACAGCTCTAATTTAGACAAATATAGTCTATAACTGGGGACACCTAGGGGGCATTTTAATAGCTGTGTTCCAACATACTTCTCAGTGCAAACTCTGCCTTGCTTTCAGTCTAATCTAACTGCAGATGTCAACAGATAAAAACCAAAAGCTCATATTTGCACTGATGTTTTTTCTCAACTCCCATTAAAACATTTCTCAAACATTTTGCTCTCCTATGCTGATCTTTACAAAGGACTCTTCAGAGACACGGACATGGAGACCCAGACAATTGCTCTAAGGGCACAAAAGACAAAACTGATTAAGCTACATTTTAAGTGCTTCTCTCAAGTACCTGAGTACTTTGCAGTGACATTTAAAGTTTACCTGATGCTGTATGTCAAAACAAAATGTTCTCACAGCAACATCTGTGTTTTAAAACCATTACAGTCCTGGGCAGGAATTTAGTCCTTGCAAACATGAGGCCTTGGCTAGACAGAGCTAAAAGGTTCTTGAGCAAGAATGGCTGCACAGGGTGTGCCAAAGCTTCCATGAGTGGCCTGTTCAGCAGCTCGTGGTTTTTAGGTATCCAGAGAGAACGTCATTGCACTGAGCAATGTTGCAATGTAACAGCCTCTTTTCCTAAGCCTTCTGCAGCCTACAAGATGATTATCAAAAGTGCATACTACAATAAACATATTAATGAAACATGCATTTTTGTTCTAGGGACATTACAGCTTCATGATCTAGTTTTTAAGATGCCCAAGCTAAACAAATCTACATGTCAAGCACCAAAGCATTTTATTTTTTTAACAATCTTATTATTAAAACAACTCTCTATCTGAATGAAGAATTCAGACTTAATGTTCTTTACCTGGTGACTCAAAGTATCTAAGAGTAACTTCCTGAGTTTTCACTTCTCCAGCCACATTTTTTGCCATGCACTGGTATATGCCTTGGTCTGTTTCTTGAGTATTCTGAATCATCAACGTGCCATCATCTAGCAAGTTTAGACGGGAATCTTCTTTCATACTGAGCTCATTACTGAGAAGAAAAGGATCTGCTAGAGTTAAACCTTTAAATCACAAGTGCAGAAAACTGCCAAATAATAAAACCCAGGAGATAAACCACTCAAAATAACTTGCAGGGAAAAAAAAGTTTTACTTTGTATTAAAATAATGGAACTTTAAATTTTCTCCTAAAGGGAAGAAGAGGAAAAACAAAATATGAAACAATTTTACTTATGCAAATAATACATCTTCAAAATGAAAAGTCAAAATAATTTTATGAGGGAAAGCTTACAGGGAAAACAGTAAATAAATACACATACCTGGTCTTTAAAGGCTGTTCTAGCTGGCAAAACAATTTAAACTGTTTCCACTGGAAGTACATCATACAAGTTCAATATTCAAGATACTTTCTACTTGGGAGAGGCTCATTGCTATAAAACCATCTTTGTGCCACCCTCTGCCTGGATTATTCAAGGAGCACTAATGAATGTGATTATAATTTATACTGGTTTAAAATATAAGTTAAGATCAGGTCTTCAGGCTACATCATGGATGAGTTTCTGTGATGTTAACTAAGAAGTTTAGGGGGTTTTATTTAAGGAACTATTTCTCAGTCCACCCCTCACTACATGATGAAGAAAGCACAGAGGAGGGATGAGATCACACCTCCTATGTACAAAATCTGGCCTACTGATCTATTCAACATACTGCTTAACAGGTCAATGGCTTTTGACTGAAATCTTGCCATATTCAACTACCTTGCAAAGAGCTTTGCTCTCATTCATGCAGCCAGGAAACAAGCCAGAGTCAATAATCCCTCACTCCAAGCTCAAATTTCTTCTTAAAACTCCTATGTGTATTCTGAATAAGTTTTCTTTGTGTATTATAAATACATGAGCCAGAGAAAATGTTAAAGAAATAATTATACCATTCAAGTTCAAGGCTCTGTTCTTGACATATTCCATATATGCTGTACCTTTGCTGCACATGGGGTTCTCACTGATGCCAGCAGAAAGATATAGAACCAGGACTCTACACCATGCCATTTTATCAGCAACTAACAAACTAAAATGCTTCACATAAACCGAAAGGGAATTTATGTTTTAGGTCAGGTTCTCCATTTGTGTAAGAGCATTATTAAGGCAAAGTCTGATTTGCTGATGGCAAACCCACAGTTCATGTGTCCATTGTAAGTTCACACCAGTTTAAGGGGGTTCGGCTGTGCTGTGCCCAGTGGTGCTGGAGGGAGCCAGGCTCTGGTCACAGCCTGAGTAGCCACTCTGCAGCCGGCTAGCCCTTGGGCTGTTGAAAGACAGTCATCCTTTACAGAACCCTCTCCCATCTTCTAAGTGGTGAGGGAAAGATATGCAGCAGGTTGCCCAGACAACTTGTGCTGTCTCCACCCTTAGAGGCTTTTAAGACCCATCTGGATAAAGCAACCTGGTATAATCCTGCTTTGAGCAGAAGGCTGCACTGGAGACTTCCTCCAACCTTGAAGACCTCCTCCAACCTGAATTACGCTACAATCTTATGCTATAAGGACTTGCCTGCCCTCCATGTACCAGTTTGAGGAGCCTAGAAACTGATGTCTCTCTCCTTCCCTGGAACAGAGCTACATCTTGGAGGGAAGCTACCTCTGAGGAACTAGGGCTCCAGAAAGACTTCTCTGAAACTTTAATTGTATCCAGCTGGAGTCCTTAAAAAAAGTAGCTGTTGCTCCGCCCCAAAACCTATGCAAATGCTAAGTAATCCACAGATTGTACATGCAACATGTCCACAGTGGATTGTCTGGTACTTATATATAAATGGTTTAGTATTACAGGTGTGAGCAGCTTTGTAGGTATACTACAGGTGAACATCTTACAAATAGTATTAGAGTAATAATATTTTCTAGTTACCAGCTCTAAGTGTTTAGAATTACTAATAAAAAAGATATGGACCATTATTACATCATATGCTTATTTTAATTTTAGCATGTTTTTGCTGTAACTATTTCATATATTAGCATATACAGCATGTGGACATGCACCCAGAAATGTACACACACACAGGCAAATGTACTTACATCAAGTTTCTCTCTTCCTCTTTTAAACTTACTTGTTTCGAAGCCAGATAATTTCTGGTTTAGGATTGCCTTCAGCTCTGCAAGTGAAGTACACTGTATTCCCTGAGGTAACGTCCACATCCTGAGGCTCTGATGTAATTCTTGGCCTCTCTATATCAACAATAAAACATACAAAGGACTCTTACTTATTTTAAAACTACTAAAAACTAGTAAATAAAAATATTTCCACACACCTTGTAAAAAATACTTTTCACAAATGTTTAGATTTAAAATATGTATATGCTTTATCAGCATTAAATGCACTTTTCCCTGTGCAAAAGTGACTGTGTGATTTCTGAGCTCCTTCATTGTTCCATAGGACCTTTCAGCAGACTGGAAATAGATTGTGCAAATTTCTATCAGGTTCTAAAGCAGCTGTTTTATTTATTTGAACAGAGACTCAAATTGCCTATGAAAGAAAAATTTTATAGCAGCAAGCGCAAGTGCCATTTAAAATAACTTCCTCTAGATAAGTATCAGTGTCTAACCCGCCTCACAGAATAATATGTACAGCCTGCTTCCTGCAGTTTCCATATTCAGGCTCCTTAGATGTGCAAAGAGCTGGTAGGATGCCATGTGCATTATTCTTGCACCAAATACCCTTTGTATTATCTTCTTTTAATAACCTTGTAGATGCTTATGGTCATAGTTCTCATGATCAGAATTATATCCAACACATAACCAAAAGGACAATTTACTTATTTTATACCATGGCTTCATTATGTGGTTGGGCAGCCAAATGCCCATAAGCTTGATGAGAAATCTGCATTTTGATTTCAGAACACAAGAGGCACTGGGCCAAGACCCAGGATGCCCACAGGGGCAATGTTTTCCACCCCTAAGGTGAAGGAATACAGACAAACAGAAGGATTACAAAGGTGCTTGCCCATTAATCCTCACTGACAGAGGATTTCAGTGCCTGTGTGGGGTATTCCTTGTAATTATAGCTGTGTAAAAAAAAATTCAGTGGCCCAGTTCCAATTCCTACAACATCAACAAAAATTTTAAAGGCAAGAACTGTGTCATCAGGAGCAATTCAATAAAGCTTTCTCTCCTTTCCCTTGTATAGAAGGGAATAAAGGACACCAAATAATATTAATGGAACACCATAGACCCTAGTTAACAATCCTGTTATGATCAGAACTGAAATATAAAAAGGAAAAATAAACTCCTTCAGGATAATCACCTTTAGTTCTTCAAGGGGAAATTTCAAACATGGCTACATTTGTTTCGTTAAAAATAGGCTGAAGAGTAAAAGCAATCAATTCTGTCAGAAGCACACAAAAACAGAAAAGGAACACAGAGAGATTTCTGGAAATAACCAATATTAACCAGAGGTGGTCAGTGTTATCAAACAGAACAATAAATTCTAACCCCCCCAAAAAATACAGTTTAGGTACATGCAACCTATTAAAGAAGCCATCAGGAAGTGAGGCAAACTCACCACAGTTCAGTTCTTCTGGTGTTATCGTGGCCACTGATCTTCCTTGGATCCTGCGTGGATACTCGCAGGTAGCTGCTGCTTGAGCATTGCCCGACTCTGCGTATGTCTTCAGCAGCTCCGCCAGCCACAGGATCTCACAGTCGCAGTGAAGGGCATTGGAGTCCAAACGCCTTCACAAAACAAGGAGCAGCCACAGCTCTGTTAGCAAACCTCAACCATTTGGCTTGGATCAACGTGGTTCTCTTCGAACCACGGAGCAACAAATGGAGCAACACCTTTATCTGTGAATACAGACAATGGCCAGCATGCGATACAGGTGATGGTTACTGCTTGTGGGCATTCTGGTAGTTTCTATTAGAAGAATGTGTATTTTTTTACTGTACAAAGAACAATCCATGTATATTTTTTAGTCTATAAAACAATGATTACAAATAATGCCAATACAGGAAATAAACTTTAGTCAGTAACTAAAGAAAATAGATATGAAACAATGTTCTCAGTCCATGCACATAAACAACTGGAGCACAGGAAAAAAAGAAAAAAATTTAATATTTAAAACAATTACACCAGAAAAGGCATTTTCAAGGAATATTAAATATTGCAAGAGGAGATACCATCTAACTGGGTTATTTAAGAATTCATTAGCTTAATAATAATTCAATTTACTTACAGTCTCTTCATAGATTCTAAGTGACTAAATGTTCCAGGAATCAAATGAGTTATTCTGTTGTTATGCAAAAACCTGTTAAAAACACAGAAATATGCATGTAATAATTCGGATTTTGTGATGCACTCATTTAATTTACCTTCTTCTGTAAGATTTTCAAGAGAAAGTAATCTAAGAAAATTTAAGAAAAAAAAATTGAACCTGTTTGGCAACTCATTGTCTGCTATTTTTTAATAGCCTCCAAGGTGTATTTGGGTGTGCCCATGTGGGGAAAAAGAAGCCATAAGTAACCACAAGGAAGGGAGTTCATAAGCATTCAAATGAGAAATTAAAAATAAAAAAAAAAATCCTAAATAAATTGTCTAGTTCTTCATTCATAACATTTATTTTAGGCCAAACATTGATGACAGATCTTTGGGAAATAGTTTTGCAAAAGAAAAATATACCACAGCCAATGTTCATTTCTGCATGCCTCTAAGGTCAGCCTCACCAAACTGTTCTTGGAAAGACTGTGTAGTAGTTACAGTAAAAAAATTAGATTAAAAATAATCTATGGCAATGATACAAATATTATTTCTAAGTTTCAAATGCTTGATTTAATTCAAAAAATAAGCAAGCTGTCTTCTGAATCTTACCCCAAGAAAAACAAACTTACAGCCTTTCAAGTTTTGGAAGATGAGTAAAGGATTCAGGTTCCAACGTTTCTATTTGATTAAAGTGCAGATACCTGAAAATATGTTAAACAAAAAGAAAAATACTGAAACAATTTTCTTAAGGAAGGTGAAATATTTTAAAGAATTTATTGTTTCCATGCTGTTTACAAATATAAATGGCCATAGTGATGTAGCAGCTTTTTTCTGTTACCATCTGAATCTCATACTTGAATCTGAGAAATAAAAGACATGACAAACAAAGAAGGGTTTGCAGATCACTACACTGAGTGTGTGTGTGTACATATACAAGCAAAAAGCCCCAAACATTGCTTTGGAGATTTTGGCGATACTACTTCGAACACTCTTTTGCCAAGTCTGATGTTCAATGTATGCGTACTTGGAAAAATTTATCAAAAAAAGACACTTACTATTTTTTGACAGGAAAAATGTTACAGGTTGTTTAGAAAGCATTTACAGTTTCCAGCAGAATAACATTTTTCGTTGACAAATATTTTCATTTCCATCAGTGACAATTTCAAAAGATGCTGAGAAGTAACCTTCTCTAGTCCATGAACACTGGCATTTAAAGCTGTGAATGCTCTCAAAAGCCAAATTTGTAATATAAACCCAAGTTTCACTATTTTGGCTTTAGACAAAGGACTTCCCAGTAACTGGTTTTCAATTAACCACCACAGTTCTGCTGTTTGATGCTCTGTTGATGCTTATGTAGTTATTAATATTACACAACAATAAACACTAAACAGCTGTGAATCCTGTAAAACTGAGAAAATTAACATAACAAGACAATTAACCAGACCATTAATCTGTAACTGTTGTGGAAATGGACTGCAAAGGTAGGATCATTCCAGCATCAGCTATTTTGTGGAGATACTCCTTCACCTTGCAGATGAGAAAATAAGATGTAATAGATAAGACTGGCACAAAGAACTGTGAAAATGATTTATAGACTTTGGATCCTGATTATATCCAAATGTATTCAAAACTCTGTAAGTTTTCTATTTGACCTCTGACAAACTCAGGAACCTCTGGAGAATGCGCATATACAGAAATCACTGTGGTCTGAAGAAAGGAAAAGCCCGTCATTTAAACACAGTGAGAACAACTCAGGGCTCAGTATCTCCTGAAAAATCAACCCCTCAGCATGAAAAGGACGGGGACACGGGCATTCGCCTGTGCTGAGCCAAATGGTGGCTGCGGAGAGAGGAGAGAGGGAAGAAGCGGTGATTCCGGCCAAGCCGTGCAGGGAGCCCTGGAAGGCGCGTGCAGCAGGGAAGCCAGGCACGTGCCTGGCAGCCTCCCAGGCCAAGCGCGAGCCAGCGAGCGATGCCAGGGAGCACTGAATGGGGACCACAGAAAAAGCCAATAAATCAGCACGGACGTGATCAAGCACATCAGAGTGTCAAGTCTGCCTACTGCCAGTGCAACACATGGCCACGGAGTATATTGAGCATAGAGTATGGTCTTGTTAGCATAAGGAACGAAGAAATGCATTACCATGCTGTGACTGCCAGTTCTCATCTCCCCTTTGAAAATACTCATTTAAAAAGACAGATCTCAAAGGCAGATATTTCCTGCAAGGTTCATTTGATTTGCCAGCTGAGTGAAGAGAGACCTCAGAGAGGACGAACTGGCAGGACAAGGACTGGGCATGGCCCAACCATGAGGTGGGCAGGCATAGCTTTCCAGAAGCCAGGGCTCTGCTCATCCACCTTCCAGAACCAGCAGCATTTGGGAGGGGGCAAGGCAAGGTGGGGATCACTGCAATGAAAGAGGATGAAGTGAAAAACCAGGCCTGAAGCAGCTTTCATTTTGGAAAAAATTACATACATTAATTCTTGTGCAGGCAGCAGTGATTTTTTCATTTTTAACTTTCTTAATTCTACATGCATTTTTATACCCCACGAGCACCTTGCAAACGCATCTCTTTATATTCCCAATTAATTAAACTCTTATACTTCTTTGGCAATGAGGAGGCAAGATTTGTAGGTACCTCTATTAGAAAAACAAATAACACTGGTAAAAGCAGACACAGTGAGGCACGCAACTTATTCAGGGCCATGAATCAGAGGTGAAATTAAAAAGAGCAAAAAAGAAAGAACACCTTTCTTAGATTGTTTAAGTAGTGTCTAGATTGCTAAAATCAAAGCGGCAGCCCATAATGGATGTTTAGTGTTCAAGACTATTAAAATTATAGAAGTAATGAATACTTTATGTGCCTGAAAACTCACCTTGTTTTTCCTAACAAATTTTTTTTTAATTTCTGTCATAAACCTTGCCTTGTTTACACGCTCACATCATCACAGATACAAATACAATAATTCAGGTGCTGAAGAACATTATAACAGTTAACTGTATCTCATCAGATATCATGCTGTCTAAAGTAGCTCAAAAAATCAAACCATGAAATCCAGCTGGAAAATACTCTTAACTGCTTAACAGTAGTTGGGCTATATAAGTTAGCTGGGTTTTGCAGGTCTTTAAATTATGACCTAAAAAAGTTCTGAGCAACTTATCATGCAATTTCTAAATAGAACAAGATGTTAAATATCTGGCCAAAATAATTACCAAGTGCAATTCAAAATAAATATTTGCAGAAATCAGATTCCATTGTAAGTCTACAATAAAGAGAATAAAAAATGCTTGGCACTATGACCTACACTTTAATCCTGTCTTATCACTTGGGTTTATCACTTCTATTATTTTCTTTTATGTAGTACATTAATGTTTTGTAAAAATATATTTTAATATTTTACTTAATAAGATACTATTTTTGATTTAAAATTCACTTTAAAGTTAATCATATTCAGGAAATAATCTCACCCTGGTATATCTTTATAGGCATCTTTTATGTTCAGAGTACAAAACACTAAAAATAGTAGTATCATGTAATAAATTTGATATTAAAAAGACTTTCAGAATGAAAATTTGAAGAAAAAGCATGCAAGAGTGATTTTTAAATACCTACATATCTTGCTGTTTTAATTCTAAACTCACTATCAAGAATTAAACAGAAGGAAAGGAAATACATATAGAGAAAAAAAGTCCAAATGCAACACACCGAGAGAAAGAGAAAAGATTTTATTAAATAAGCATGGTATAGATTTTCTTTCTTATTATTAATCTTGTAGGACAAAAATTTAGAGTAAAATTTAGTCCCAGTGGCATTTTTTACAGCACTAAATTTAGGATTATATCTTATGCAGATTTGTATTTTTTGTGGGGGAGGATTTTTATCATATATGCCAATTGTTCTTTTTCTAATAGTATCGTCACATCTTTGGGAAGTACTTACTAACCCATTAACATAATCTATGTTCTGAACATTTAAACAGCATGTTTGCCATTTTGATTGTTTGAAAGAGAATGAAAAACACATACTCTCCTCATTTATCAAAGAGTTTTCCCTGCTCAGGGACAAGAAGTAGCAGCCTTAAACCACAAGGAAAAAATTTAAATATATGTTGTGGTAATGATATAAAATATTGAAACAGGATACTTAAGGAGATTATGGAATCCTCTCTGAAGACTTTTAAAATAAGGCTAGACAAGTAACTGTTTCCAGTTTATCGTCCCTAGCTGATCTTATTGTAGAATAATAAGGATATACTTCTCAAGGTCCCTGTCATCTTTTGGGTTTGTTTATTAATTAATTCTCTTTCATTATTCCTTCCCATAGATAGTCTTAGCAGCAACTTTACAGAGACTCCACTGTGTCAAATGTGCATAACTGCTGACATACAGTTATGCAAAAATCAGGAACTTGTAGTATAAAAAAAGAAAATGAATAGCAACATTTCAAAAATACTGAAAATTGAATTGAGGGAAATAAAATAACAAACCACACCACTACATGTTAGTTAATGTTTTTGTCTATTAATTCCCCCTAAATATATATGTGTACATAAACTACATCTTAACTAGCACCAGTTTATAAAGAGCAAAATTAGTATGCTAATATGAAAGTTAAAAAAAATGCATAGCTAGGATTAGGTAAACAGATTTAAATAATTCCATTAGTATTTGGGGATCCCACTAGTTAAATACTGGAGAGTACACTTTTTGTCCCTGATACATACAACTCATAAGCTGAGATCTCAAAAATAGAACATATATTTGGAAGAAAAGCAATGTATACACATCTGGAAATGGACTCCATTTAGAGCTAGATCTTGGGATCCAAACTCATGACTTCCCAAGCAGGGTATTTGTGACATTTCAGGTGGGATTCAGTTGTCTAAGCATAGGCACACAGAGGCACAGAGCAGCTGTCTAAGCCGAAGCATACAGAGGCAGCCTTCCTTGCCTTTTGGGTGTTCTGTCTGCCTTCCGCTGCTGCTCTGAAAAAATGTAAGTTTCCTGCAGCTTTCTGCTGCCTTTGCCAGACCCAAACATATGTCTTGTATATTTAACAGTGTCTAAACTAGTACTAAGCAGCTACTTTTTATCAGTTGACTCTCTCCCTCCATGCCCAGCCACAGGTGAAAAGTTAGGTGATGAAATATGTATGGCTCAGTGTGTTCAAGTATCTAAAACTACCAATTTTTCTTCAGAATTTACTCTAGCATAATCAGGTTTCAAGATCTGAATCAAAGATCTTATCCCCTTGGCAGAAATTTCTAAAGGAAAAGCTATTTTGACTACATCAGCAGTTAAGAATCCTGCCACAGAGGTTTAAGGAGGAACCTGCCAGCTGCAGTAAATGCTGGGGAATTTTTGTCCCTTATATATGCAACAGGCCTCCTAAATTTAACTACATTTAGTTTCTGTTAACAAGAACAACAATCACCAGAAATGCATTTGCTTTACTGTTCAGCTATTTTTTAAAAAGCAACTATCAGTTGAATTCTGCTGGAGTAGAAGAAATTGGTATGAAACAAGTCTTCCCCTGAAATGTGGTTCAGAGTATCTACTTCTGAGAACTCTGATGAGCATTGGAAAGAGCATTTGGCTGCGTTAACACAACCAGTAGCAAAATGTGTTTGATAACTTGAGGCCACAGAGACCTCAAATGCAGGAACATCCACTTAGTACTGTCAATGCAGTTCAAAACTGAAATCAGGACACTTGGGAATTTGTCAAGAGTAACTCTTGTCTTGTCAGCAGCTTTTCTCCAAGGATAATGTGATAAAACAGACGCTGTAGAGTCAGAACATATTTTTATGCTAAAGATGCATAAATGCCAAATCTCCATAAACTAAAAATCTCAAAGAGTACTCTCCATTAAATTTATTTCTATGCCTGCCACTGGCTTCATGTGCTCCCATTTTCCCTCCTGGCAAGCTCTGTTTAGGATGTGCCCAGGAAAGAAGCTCTAAAAAGCAGTGAGCTCTACTGCGGGCCGTGGGGAAGCGCCTGCCCCCATCCCCCAGCAGCTGCAGGTGCTGCCACGACACACAGGTAGGCAGTGAGCAGTGACTGTGCCAGGCTCCACTACCACACTTCCCAGCTAGGGATGAGACTAAAACCCTGAGTTTGAAACTTAATTTCATACTGAATAATGCTGATGTCTCAAAAGTTTGAGCTTGAGCTGATACAGTGCGATAGCACTGTAGGCAGAGAGGCTTAACTGCCACATAGTGGAAAAGTGCATTCAGAAGGTGTTAATATTTCAAAGTGACTTATGTTTTTCAGTCATAACATAGATCAGTTGGAAAAAAGAGCAAAAGAAAAATGTACAAATGTTGCGACTTGCAGCATATCAGGCTTGTGGCATGGGGAAGAACATTATTTCAGAAACATTAGTAATTCAATAAATGGGCCTCAGTATTCCAAATTCTACACAGAAATTAAGTATTGCTTTTAACATGCAAGTAAACCCTACCAGTTGCTGTCAATATGGTGCAGTAATAATTTCTAGAGTAAAAGGAGGAGGAAAAGAAAGGCATTAAGGAAAAAATTTACATATTTATATATTTTTTATAATTAACATTTCTGATTTATATAGAATGTCTTCCTTCAAAAGGCATCTCTTGCCAGCTAAAATGAGCATGTGTGATTTTGTACCCATATGATGTGTCATTTTATTTCATATATACTCTGTGTCTACTAATACCCATTGGAGATTTATAGTAGAAAGGCAACTGGTACATGTAGAAAACTTGTACTACACTGATACCTTTCAGGAGTTTAAAAATTTATATTCAGCTCCCAATTTATACACTACAAAATTCATTAGTTTACTATTATTATTTGGTGGTCAAACTGTTAAACAACTACAACTTTACAGCCTTTTCCTTTTTATAAACATTACCACAATGAATGTAGTGCCATATCCAGTCCTTTCTGGAACACTTCCAGGAAAAGTGACTCCACTGCTTCCCTGGGCAGCCTGTTTCAATGCTTTACCACCCTTTCCATCAAAAAATTTTTCCTAATATCCCATCTAAACCTCCCCTGGTGCAACTTGAGGCCATTTCCTCATGTCCTTTCACTTGTTACCTGGGAGAAGAGATCACTCCCCAGCTCACTACACCCTCCTTTCAGGGAGTGGTAGAGAGCAATAAGGTCTCCCCTGAGCCTCCTTTTCTCCAGACTAAACAACCCCAACTCCCTCAGCTGCTCCTCACAGGATTTGTGCTCCAGCCCTTTCACCAGCACCACTGTCCTTCTCTGGACTCATGCCAGCACTTCAGTGTCTCTCCTATAGTGATTATAAAACAAAATATAGTTGAATTTAATGGAATCAATACAACTGGGTTTTGTCATGCTTTTGTCATGCTTTCTTTTTCAGTAGAAATTACTCTTCATTATACAGGAAAAGAAGTATGATTCTAAACAACCTTTCTGGAGGACATTACTGAAACATCTACATTGCAAATGATGAACTTCCTTACTTTTTAAACATCCGTATTTGGCAATGATTAACACATATAAATAATAGCAAGGTTTTATTTAAAAATCTATTCTTGTTTCAAAGTATAATAAAACTGGGTTGAATTTCAAGAGGCTAATTCAGCTTTAGTTATGCTGCATAAAACAACTGCTGCAGTCAAAGGAATTGTCATATTATCAAAACCTACAGAAATGAAGGCAGAATCTATCTTTAGGTAATACACATTAGTTTTCAACATTTTCCACAATAATTTTCCTTTGTTAAAGCTACATAACAATGATTAGGGATATCAGGAATGCAAATCACAAATAAAAGACAAACATAGAAATGAGGAATTTGACACAGAGATCAATTGTGGTTTTTTCACATGCAAATGATTATGGGGCTCTCTGCCCAACCCAGGGAGTGCAGACATGCAGAGCATGCAGGTAGGATGTACGGATCAAGGCGTGCACTTCTCCTCTGCAGGGGAACCATGGAGATGACAGCACAGAAGAGAAAAGGCACTTACAGTTGTTCTAGAGAGGCAAGTCCTTTAAATGCTTGCCTGTCAATTGACTGGATTTCATTCTTGTACAAATAGCTGAAACAAGAAACAATCAGTAATATTAGTACACAAACAAGAGCTACATGAAGGTGGAAAAGAAGAATTGACACATGAAGACAGTTTTTCAACTACATATTAGAAAAAAAATACAAATCAAAAGCTAAAGACATGAAAGTATTCTGTCCTTGAGATTTCATCCCAAATAACTACTGGGAAAGACAAAAGTCTGGGCCTTGAAGGCCCTTAAGCTGATACCTGGAGGGTCTTGGGCTTCCCAATGCTCATGGTGTTACTTACTGGATTTTTGTCCATTATTTTCTTGATTGGCTTGCCAAAAGTCAAAATAAATTCAACTCAGTGGGACAGAATTGCATTAGAAGTGCCTTTACCAGAACACACCAGGGATGCCACTGGTCTCTTGTTTTCTTTAAAATATCTCATCTGAATACTGGTACAAATACTCAAATTAGGATAGAGTGAGTCTTTTACTGGACTTGGAGAACAAAAAGTGAGAAATTTCTGTAACTCTGCCTGTGTCACCTTCGGAATATTTACCAAAAAATACAAATTAGAATATTGGTATTGCATCCATAAAGCAGCACTGTATATTTGTTTTATCACTGTGTAGAAGGTGGACATTAGGTCCCCACTGATACTCTATCATATAAACAGAATAAACATGCAGAGTATCAGTATGATCACACGTGTTGTCTGCACCTTTTTCATGGAATTAAAGTAAACCAGGAAGGATCAGTTTATGTGCTCAGGTTCATCATGCTCTTAGCAACAAGGATGGTTTAGTGAGGGGGTATTGGAGAAAAATCACACAGTTTAGCTGATGACTGCAGTTTCTGCATGGAGGCAGCAAATGAAAGTACTTTGGGGGTTCAGTGTCAGTCACTCCTCTTCTGTTAGGATAGGAACAGGTTTGTGGTTAAGAACTCTTTCACAATTATTTGACAAATGATTTGAAACTCAGTTAATCAGGCATGGGTTTCTATGAAAAGGAGATGAAGAGACTTTGTACTACAAATGACTTTATTAGCAGGCATCTTATTAATAGTGGCTTTGGGATTTCTATTATTACAATTTTCAGTAACTTACTGGAAAAATTGCAAACTCCTTTTGATGCAACAGAAAAAATACTGGCTCTGAAGGAGGTGGTGGCAGATTTTACACTGATGTGACAATGGGCAACATTTCACAATAGACCCTAACAAGGAAAGAAGTTGTAGGAATTTGATATTCAACTAATGACAACTTTGGAGAATTAACTTTTCCAATGCACTGCTTGCTGAGGATCCAAGACATTAATATACAAACGCTCCCATGTGCTTTATTAACGTAGATATGTATCCGAATAAAAAGCAGAGCTCCTCCAAGAACAGGTAACATGGAAGTAAAAATTTCTGAGGTTTTTAAAATATTCAAAACCAGAAAAAAATTACTGTCATGTGAAATTAATGCAAAAGCTTTAAAAATAATTTGAAAAAAGCGAGTATAAATTCATTACACATTTTATATGTGGACCTGGTTTTTATTCTATTTGAAAAAAAAATTTCATTATTATTAAAATACTTGTTTTGACTCAGATTTACCAATTCATTTGAGGATCACAGTCATTACAATTTTATCTCCCCTTAATTTTCCTCTCTGTTTGATATTAAATTCCTATTTTATTTTCCTGTGAGAATTTTAAACACACCTTTTCACTCCTTAGAAAATTTCAAGGACTGAACAGCTGACGTGTTATTTATCTTTCTTAATACACTTAATTCCACTTGGCAGTGTGGAAGTCCCTCTTACTTCTGAGTACTAAACTTCTGGTCAGAGCAGAGACCCAAAGTGGGCTTAGACAGCTTCGATAACCACCCTCAGTTAATTATCTCTTGTGGGCATTTCAATAATTTTATTCAAAAAATCTGAGTTAATCCAATTTTTAGAAAAGTTTTACCACGATCATTCATATAACTTCTATTTACTCTCTGCAGACAAAAGAAGGCAGAGAGTGAAAATCCGAGGTGAGTTAAGCTGGGATAATGACTGCAGCATTGCAGGCTTTTACCACCATATTGCAGGAAAGGGAGCAGCCTTTTGCAGCTCTTACCAAGCCACTGCAGTGAGCCTTTATTTGGGATTCAGCTTTAAACCAGAGCTTTTTCCATTCTGACCAGAAAACCCTCAGCTGCAGGAAACTCAACCAACCTCAGACCACCATATTCTCCCTCCACAGAGAAACCCCAGCAACCTCAGGGCTACATGTCCTATGACAGATGTCTTAACCAGACTCCCATTTAATTGTGTAGCTGTTCACTAAGGATATTAACAGAAAAAATATATATAAATATATGCCTAACGGAGAGAGACATGACAGAATACAAAGTACAAATAAGTACCACTCAAAAAAGATGTTTGTCCCTGTAAAATGTTACTATGCACATACCATGTTATACAAGTAAAACTTTGTAAACACTGCTATATTTTAACATAAACATTCTCAAAATTTATCTCAGTTACATTATCAGAAAACAAATTTAGTACAATTAGGGAAAAAATATGATCATTTAATTTACCTAAAAGCTCTCTTACAGAACTGAACATTAGAATTTTACAGAAGATGAATAAACAGTGGATTAAGATGGGAAAGGGATATATTCTATTAAGACATTAAATTATTTTTGGACAATTACTAATACCTATTTTTAGAAGTGTGGTTTTATTTTTAAAAGAACATTTTTCCCAGAAATGCAAGCAAGGCTGCTAGAGATCAGAGGTACTGGTCATATACTTAGGAAATGAACAAATAGGTAACCAGTTACTAGAAAACTAGGGGGGGAAAAGTAGCTTTAATTAAAAAACCTGCTAGATTCCCTATGAGGATATTACCGGGGGGTTCGGTTTTTCTTTTTTTAATGGACCATATTAAAAATCATGTGATTCAAAGAAAGTAAGATCCAGACATATATGTTTGGAAGTGGAGGGGAAAAAGAGGCAAAAAGTAACAGCAGTATCAGGCATTGTAGAATTAAATCGCACAAGTAAATAAACACCCAGGTTTACATAGGAACATGAAGGAGACAGTGGAACCTACAACATGAATTGCAAAGAAAAGAGATCTGGAATGACTGGAGGTGCTCAGAGGACAAAGTAACATGACCAAGACATCAAGAACAGCAGAAGGCACAGAAGGAAATGCGACCTAATCTCATTCCAAAAGGGGGAGGCCAGAAACTCCGCATTTTGGCCAACCTATAACACATCATCTACCACGAGTACTTCATTCACCAGACACAAAACCAAACTTGCATGCTCCCTGTTAGCATTTCTGGAACTGATGCATTTCACAGTCTTAATTACCACTTACACACACTTATGGCAATACTTTCATGTCTGTTTCCTCATCTTTCCATTTCATACGAAGTGAACAAATAATGCTGTTGATAAAGTTAGTTTCATTCCCTAGTTTTATTTCTGTCACTTCTTTCTAGCTCACTGCTCTGTAAATATCTAATACCTTTTCTCTTTATCAGAAAAAGTTTTCTAAATAGCTAATCTATTTATTTTCTCCTGAATTCTTTCAATTTACCTTCAGTTTTTCCACTTCTGATTCCAAATATTCTAGTATTCTACATGTTGAAATGGTAATAATGTGTCTACCTTCAATTCCCAACTATCTTTTCTCTTGGAGACTAAACTGTTGACTTTTAGGATTAGGAAGGATTATCCTACCAAGTTTCCACAAATTTACCTGCATCTTTATTATAAGATTGGGAAGCTTACTAAAGAGCCTTATTGCCAAGACTAAGGTATATGAAATAAAGACAGATGGACAGCAAAGCAAAGAAGTAGAAAAAAGAAAAAAAGAAAAAAAAAATACTGTCTTCATTTCACAGCAAAACAGTAATTACATTTCTTTCTTTACAACCTTTACTATATTAATACAAAACCAAATTATTACCACAAACAGCACAGCAAAATCACACAAAACTGCTTTTATAATTGTCAAAATTTCAATTACATAAAGAACAAGATAGTAAAAAATCCTAAAAAAGGGTTATAAAATTGTGTGTGCACAGTTTTCTTTTTATGATGTAAAGACCAACTTTTACTGTGATGAATATTTTTAATGCACAGAAAATTGAGAAAATATCATTATTCTTTGTCAAAATGTATTCTTCAGTCAGATAATTCTGACAACATACATTCCTCATAAAACTCTAAGCCCAGCTTCAGAAAGGAACAGTACAATGAAGCATTTGCAAATCCTGATGTAGACCCTGCTGAAAAAATTTTTGTTTGAAAGCAAAGAAGCTGATCTTCAGCAAACATACAGGAATGGATCTTGGCATCTATCTCTCAGAAACTGGCCTTTAAAAAAAATAAATACTGCTGCGTTATATTGTACATATTTTATATATAAATATATAATTGCAAATATTTTTACTTAGTTTTATATACGCATATTTACTAATTGTTATAGATGTTAAATTTATATATACTCACATTTTGCTAAATCAGGGCCACTGAGAAATGACAGGTTTTTTAAAATTACTCAGCAAATTATACATTTTCAGAACCACATGCAATCCAGTACAAGTTCTCATAATAACACAAGTTACATCATGGATCAATGATTTAGTTTTACAAAACATGACAATACAAGTTAGGTTTGCAAATATCCACAGGACCAGATGATACTAAACCTCAATTTTCCCCGATGATTTGGCTTTATAATAGTACATTCTGAGCAGTATTTCTAACTTTTGTACAATCTCTCCCCCCTAACTTCTACTTCAGTGGATCCTACTGGAAAGAAATGTTCTGTTTTGTTCTTCATTTCACAGAAAACAGTTAGCATGTACTTACTCAGCTGAAACTTTCACTGCTGAATGGTATTGATTTGTTACATTTAAGCCTTCTGTATTGATAACTTGACCAGTGCCAGCAATTTTGTAACTTTAAGACTGTACAATCACAGCCACTGAAACAGGACAAAAACCCCTTAAAGTTTATTTTTGCAAAACAACAGATAGCTTTAAAAAGCTCTCTGCAGTTGAATACATTACCACACCGAACTTTATATTTACATTTTCCAGGGAACAACAGGAAAACAAAAATATCTTCTTCTTAACAATATAGATATTGACAACCATTACTACATGTATATTAAAACAAATCAGAGTTCAGTTATCTCTTTTCACTCTTTCATTGAACTGAACACACTGCATAGCTGACTTTTATTTCAGGTTTACTATAGCTAGGCAAAGGCAAGCATGTGTAAACAAAGAACAAATAAGAACCAAGAAAAATCTTTGTACAGTTGCTGACTATGGAAAGAAATTTAGCAAAACTCACTTAGTAAAACCTCATGTACTACACTACCAGAACCACTATACAAACATATCTTGCAACAAATACAATCATCATGGACTTTAATCATTATTGGCAACAGTCTGTTCGATATTCTTTTCCCTCCAATTGTGTATAGGTTAAACAATTTCATTACTCAAAGATAATACACATAAAAATGAGACCAGGAAACGTAATCAAACACAACTTGGAAAAACAGGTAACGTGTCTGCACAAATTTATGTGATTTTCTACCTTCTCCCACCTCCTTAGTGCTCTTCAGGCTGCATTCTTGAAAACTAAATGGAAAATTCAGCTGCTGGATTGTTTGCAAAGCAATGAAATCTTAATGTGACTTTTTTTTTTCTGTACATTATTCAAGTAACCATTGATCAATACTCCAAGATAATGGAGTGAAACTTTTCTAAATGACACTCCATAAGGTTGACTCCAGAAACTGGTGCTGAGACTCCATGACAACTTACTATGTAGCTTTAGTCTATTATACAGACAAAGATAACATTTTTGATGCCTTTTGTTTACTCATATAATACCCTTGGTATGTTTGTTAAAAATGGGAGAGGGTTAGTCTTAAAATACACAGGGTGACTGAAGACCTACAACTAACAGCAAATCATATACATACTCTGGTATTTTAGGTTTGACTATATTTTTCACTTTTGAATTCAGTGAAATATTTAGGGTTAGTTAATAAGCTTATGTAAGTTACAAGCTTCTGCAGACACAACCCTTGGACTAGCTACTTTTAAACCACTTTTCAAAACACAGAAAGTACGCGTGTGAAGATTTCAGTGAACCATTGAAGAGGTAGTTTCCTACATCTTTCAACATATCCCTTTTTAAATTCTAAGTTGCGTATAATAAACAGCAGCTAGCAAGTCCTTTAAAATGTATTGCCTACAGATATCAGTCTTTTATTAGTAGCTCCTTAGAGAAACAGAGTTGCCCCCACCCCATAAATTAATTTCACAGATTTTCAGTGCAGTTTATGTCCTGATATAGTGAGTCAGATGGAAAACACCACCTAAGATTAAAACACTTGCCCACTGAAGAAGCTGTTACACATTGGTGAAGAAAGTGACAATCATTTCACTTACAGATATTTCAGATTTTCAAGATCTTCAAATGCCCCACTAGGAATTCTTTTGATTTGATTGTTGTTTAAAAGCCTACAAAATGAAACAAACAACACTTATTTCAACATAAAGAAACACTAGGGGGGAAAAAACTGTTAAAGCAGGTGCAATATAGCATTAAATAGAAAATGATTTTCCCTCTAAGAGTAACTCTTAGAGAAGAAAAGGTTATGTGCTTAGAGCTGCTCAGCCACTACCTTGCAGGTAAAAACCTGGAAAATTATATGGAATTTTAAAAAAGCAAGAAAAAAAATTAAAAAATAATATAAAAATAGCAACAAAGATAAACAAACAAAAACCCAAACCCAAATTAAAAAAAAAAAAAAAAAAAAAAAAAAAAAAAACCCAAACCAAAAAAAAAAAAAAAAAAAAAAAAAACCAAAACAAAAAAACCCACCCAGCAGTGGAATAATGCGGTTTTTTGCAGGTATCTGAGATGTAGATGAAGGCGGGGAGGGGTAATCTTCCACATCAAGTCCACACATCAGTTTGAAACTGATTAAAATGATATTGACAAAGATTTGTCACTAGCAGGTGCACTGAAATGACTTTTCCTAGATGTTCCTTAGCAATACCTTGTGTACTGGGCCCTTTACATCATACAGGAACGCAACTGTCTGTATGCAGAGATTTGCACCTATCCCTCATATACTGGTTTTACAAAGAGAAGGGAATTCAAACTTGAAGTATCCTGTTTTTTTGGGATTTGTGGTTATCAGCTCAGTCATTTGGACAGTTAAAACTTGAGCTGGATATCTGACAGAAACTGTAATTCAAAACTGGGGATCAACTGCAAACTGAGGTATGGTCAAAGGAGACTGGAAATAGGGACAGTTAGTAAGAACATCTTGGCAGCACAGATTTGTAAAATATACATTTGGGGTAAGTCCTACAGTTTCTTCTGGTGTGAATATAGAGTCCAAGATGTGTCAGTACATTTGTCATGATGTGCATGCAGATAAATAGTGATCCAAAGCTCACTGATACCACTACTGTATTTCAGTTCATACACTACTTGTGTTCTGGGAAACAGTCACATTCGCAATCATAAGTAATGTACATTAAAAGTAAAAATAACTGTCTATCTTAATTCTTCCTCATGCCTGCTAATATATTAAAGAAGTGAAACATGCATGTATTTGTTTTAAAAGTGATGCCTAAAGGAATGATAGAGGAGATAAAGTTAAAATGATAATACTCATACTAATTCTATTATTGATTGTAAAAAGTCTTTTAGAAAGACTTTTCTTCACAATCATATATGATAACAAAGACGTCCATGAAAGGCAGCTCAGTAGGAACAAAGCCTTCCACCAGTCCTGGTAAGAACATTAGAACAGAAAAGTTCAAAACATTAGAGTTTGTCAAACGTTTGTAACAGTAATACATTTGCACATCTGAGTCTTTGAAGAGCTTCCCTGTAACTCCATGGTTTATTATGTGATATTCCACCAAAGCAATTTCGCACTATGTCAAAATAAAACTACACAGTAATGGTATGCATTTTTCATTAAATTCAATTAAAGTATATTAATAACATACTAGGAGGCAAATAATTTTCTTCCTTGTTTTCATAGACATACACCTGGTTTTGCCTTCAAATATTTTAGTCCTAACCCCCACTTCTCTCACCTGTATAAACGCTACAGCTCAAATTTATGAGACTACTTAGCTGTGAAAAGTGAGCAGATATGACACATTGTCAAATTAATCATATTAAGTCAAAAGGGAAGGAGTCTTAGGGTTGAAAAAGAACTTACAGTGTGTTCAGGTTTTTAAGTCGTCTAAACTCTCCAGGCTGGATTTCTTTAATCCTATTAAATCTCAGGTCTCTGTAGAATAAAAAAAAAAAAAAAAGAAGAATCATGTTATTAAAAAGCTATGTATTTTTTTGTATGGAAAACTGAACTAAGCACAAGTCTTTTGTAATGACTGACCAGCCTCTGTCCCTAAACCAAAGCTTTTGACCAAAGCAAAACAAATCCAAATGCTGTTTGACAAGGTTAAGCAGAGGATTCACCAAATCCAGCCTCCGTGGTCAGCTGAAGGCTGTATCTAAGTTAAACCTGGGGTCATGAAGTATGTTCTCTTCTACAGAGAAGCAACTTGTAATGAGTTGTTGAGTATTTCACTAAATTGAATTGTCTCTGTATTTTAAAAGCTGTTTGTAAATAATACCACAGAACAAAAATACTTATTATAAATAAGCAGATATAGAAACATTTGGATTAGAAAAAAACAAGGAAAAAGAAGAGACAGGTTTCAGGACTTTTAAGCTACTCAATTCTTTAGTTCTGACTAAGGAGGCTTAAGTACCCTATGTTGTCTTGCTTTTAAAACATGTAAACCCAGCTGCCTGAAGCTACGCATTTCCTTATTTAATTTTACTTTCTCTTAGTTTTTTATATATTTTTACCATCTTCAGTTTCCCATTAGCTCTAGAGCTTAATGAGAACTTCTCCAAGAAGGAAACTAATTTCTCAAGCAAAGTGCTGCAGAGAGAGCAGGGACAGGGAGCAAGGTGGCAGTGGAGTAGGGATGTGGGGAAACACCATGGCTGTGCCAGTCTCACCTCTCTCTTCTGCTGAGAGCAGGCAGCAGGGCTTCTCACCTTTGCCACCTCCTGTTCTCCCCTGTCTGGCTATTGTATTACAACAACTCAAAACTGGTTTAACCAACTGGTCAGAACCAGCAATAAACCCATGCAAAAGAACCCAAAAAAACCAGGAAAGAATTTTCTGCCTGATAAGCAAAATAGGCAGGCTTCCTGGGGGAGCACCCAGGTGAGAGAGAGAGACTACAGGACCAGGGGAAAGGAAGCAGGGCAGTAGGTCTGTCCTCTTCTCTAGCAACAGACCAGGGACACCAGGACCTTATAGTGGCTGGTAAGCAAACAGAAGGGAAGCAAGTGGAAAGTAAGTAAAATCTGAAAGACTGTGATCATACATCTTAGAACACATACTTACCAATTGCTTTCATAAAGCAGGACATAAACATGTCACAACTGCAATCTTTGCACTAAACCTGGTCGCAATTAAAACATAAATATGCTCTGCATTTTAACAGGTAATATGTTAACAGAAGTCTCTCTGCAATTTGGTATTTGGTCAAAGGAAATACAGAAAAGCAGACAAATGTCAGCTGCATCCTAAGCCCATACAATCCTACTGGCTGAGGCTGTATTAATGGGAGGTATAGGTGTCTGAAGTCTTATAAAGAGCATACGTAAGCATCATTCCTCATGAATCCACCCATGAGGGCTTATCCAGCTCTGGAATAATGGCCTCAGAAGGACTTTTTCTACATAAGTGGTTTAGGATGTGGCCTACTGTTCGTTGCAAGGGAAGAATTAAACATGGTTCTGTTTGCATTACACTCCACCAAAATACTTGATCATGTGACTGGAATAAATGAGGGATGCAAACTGCTATCTCTTATTTAGATGTGTAGGTAAACTGCCTGTAGACATGCTGGACAGCCTCCTTACTCAACACTCAGCGAATTGAGGATTTCCAGGTTTAGAAGTACAAATTTCCAGAGCTCTGACTTGTTCTTCTCAAAAGCACCTTCTTTAGTTCTACCTTAACAGCATTATATTTTGCTCATCACTCCCATGTTTCATGTGTGATACATATATGTCCCTGATGAGAAAGAGATGCTTCCTCTGAGTCACTGAACCTCAGGTGCCAAGATATTTTAAACAACCATGGAATGTCATATCCTGCTCTGAGAGAGGATACAGCAGATCCCTCTGTAAGAATCGTGGGACATGACCTACCACTTTACTGAGAGCTTTTTCTGGATTACCTGGAAGTTTACTGTGCTCCAAAGCAGCATTTTAGTTTTGATAAAAACAGTCAAAAGTGCAAAAAATTCAATATTCATTAATGGAATATTGGAAACTGAGTATTTTTCAAAAGCCTCAAACTACTATTACAACTAGCAATATTTAGCTCCTAAAAAACTCTTTTTTAGAGTTTCAAATAACACACATTCATCCATATGAAAAGCAAGCCTATTCCCTACAGTGAAGCAAAGACAATAAATAAAAATTTAACTTTCACGATTGCAAGGAAGGAGCCAGCCCACTGGGTCAGCAACAAAAAGAAATCCCTTTTGATGTGTCCAATCTACTCTGCAGTAACTCACGAGGATAACGGGATTAGGAACACCAAACAAAGTAATTTATATTATTTTACTATCACTGCATGTAATACCATATCTAGTGGTATTTATCTCAACTCCTAACATTATTGCCCTTCTCATATGAAGTTGTTAAAGCTAAAGAACACATCAAATTTGAAATTCTACCCATTCATTTTCATTCTACATAAAGGTATGCGAAAAAGGAGCTGCAATAAAACACAGCACGCAAATTTTCTCTAGAGGACAAGTACATTTGGTATTTGTAAGTAAAATTAGAAAGAATATATGTTTTGTTTAAATTACAATTACATTAAAATTGGAGGAAAAAAATGTTAATCTTACTAAAATGTAGGATTATGATTTTGGTCCATTTTTTCAAAGAGGATTTCCTTCTTCAAGGGAAGTAACATTTCTCAGTGTTCACTCAAAGTATTTTCATTAATTTTCAGCACAAAATCCCCCAAAATAAAGAGTGAAGCAGCTCACAAATAATGAAGATAAAAATTAAATCATAACCACTGTAGACTTCTAAAGAAGAAACTCTATCAAACTGTCATAATTTCCATATACAACAAGATAATAAAAAAGTGGATAAAGGAAATGGAATTTACATTGCATACATTAGTTTAAGGGGTGTGGTATATGCCGTTCACATAAACAATAGAGGAAATCTCTGAAAATGAAGCGTTCAACTGCTAGGGAAAAAGCTACGCAAGACTAGCTATTGAAGTGAAAGATAGCATCACAGAGATTTGGCAGAAACTAGATTCAGTAGAAGAAAAAAAAAAGCAAAAAACCCCAGACACCACTGTCATACCATCATAGGAAAACAAAAACAAAACATTCTATACTAAACAGAAGCACCATTTCTCACGCTTGAAATGTCATGCCCCCATAGCACAAGCACAGACACCATGTCCAGCTTATGATAACAGAATGGTTTCAGGGAACAGAAGAGCTGAGAGCAAAAGTCCAACAGTAACTGGAAACATCCCCTTGGAGAGTGAACGGCAGGAATGAGGACTGTGTTAAGACTGAAAAATGAATTTGGGTAGCACAAGCAGACCATTATGGAGCAGATCTTCAAAGGCATTTTGTGTTGCTGAAATAATATGTGGTCAATCAGCATGACGAGGTTTCTTGACACTTTTTTTCTGACTAGTTCTGGCCCAACTGTACTGCCACATGACTTACACTCACAAAAGCCTGTTCCCTACCCATTCATTTCTCTTTCACCTTTCTCATTGCTCCTTATTTCACTCTTACGAACTCACACATCCTGAGTGGATGCTGTGCTTTGGGGCTCAGTGAGCCTGACTCCCACTGACCAGCCAGAGTGCACCAGGAGGTTAAAACAGCAGACTGAGGGAGGCCACCCAGTTGTTGGCTGTCATTTTTCCCCCTCCTAATCGCTAAACAATAAATGAAACAACCAGTTAAAGAAATGCAAACACCTGTGATGATGGCATTGAATTTTAGGGTATGAAACAACTTTTGCATAACAATATGTCATGCATTTGGTTTTTAAAATAAAAATCAAATACCCCTAACTCCTAATTCAGATTGCCTCTTTTATTATGTGTTTCAAAGTGAAAATATTTACTTCTTAAAATTGTAGCTAGACAACATAATTCAAGTTGAAAATCCACTTCAGCCACACAGGCTTCCACAGAAGCTAAGCCCATCATTTTGACGCATTATATCTTGCCTGAATAACACAAACAAAACATGTCCATGATAGTCAGTAAACTGAATACTCAGGGTTATTTTTCTGGCACCACTCAGGAGCTCTGCTCTGTGCTAATCCACGGAGCATGACCAGGAAATGTTCGGCAGAGCGCGAGGCTGTGTGGGCCAAGAACGTGCCAGGGAGCAGGCGGTCAATTTAGCAATTGGATGCCCTTGAGAGTCACATTCCAGCGCCTTGGAATGGCTGTAGTCCCACAGCCCTGCAAACAGCCAGGGGTCAGGACGTGTGCCAAGCAGGGTGTGCACACGCTTGCCGTGTGGGTTCCACTGTGCTGTTACCTGAGCAGGGCTGTACAAAGATCTGTGAGACCCAGGTGTATGGCATATAAGTAAATACAGTATCTGTATGTGTTTTCTATCACAAAGCAAATGAGAAATGTGCTGAAGACACTTTTTGTCTGGATGAAAATGAATCCTGTTCTTAATAAATTCTTTATTGGAAATAACTGCATCCATTTGTGTCCCCTCCTTAGACTGCCCATTCTTAACCATTTCCAATTTAGCATTGAAAATTAACTTTTAACAATATTTTCATCTACTTAAACACAGTGAAAAATTTCTAAATACATAAATATTAAAAAACACCACTGTCCCATGAGATCCCATGCTCCCTTTGCACCTCCTGGCACTGCAGGACACCCTCTTGAAAGCTTGCCCTGACACTGTGCAGTAATGAAAGATAGGGTTTCTCTGTTAACGCATTCTGATGGGGTATGGTAACATTAGGACATATGAATTCATTGCAAGTTTACAAAATAACACTTTATTAAAACTGAAGACCTTAATAAATATTTGGAATATGACAGTCACATAGGGTACACAGCAAACTGTACAACATTGACCTTAAACATCAAGCAACTTACAAGAAAAATAATTAAAGAAGTTTCATATCCCTCTGTTTGAAATACAGCAATCTCTTTGAGAGAAGGGATTGTTTTTACTTAGATCAAACCATGCACCGAATGTAAAATTGTAACTTTTTATATAAATGTCTAAAGTGCAGTTTTCCTTTATTCTTTTCTTTTTTTCTAATTATTGCAAAGCAACATAGAGGGTGGAAAGGTAAGGATTTTAATTTCATTACTTTTATAAAAGGTTAGACTTTACGTATTTTAATAATATTATTTCAGATCCCTTTTTGCATATGTTTGACTTTTAAAGATTCTGTTGCTTCATCAAGTTCAGAAAAATCATTAACTGTTCTAAATCAAATGGATTTAAAGTAGGGCTGCGAGGAACATGTCATGTATTTTCATCAGGCACCTCAAAAGGCAGCCACCTTTGGGTCAGATTGTGGATACTCAACACCAAAACACCCCCAGTCATCACTCCACCAATGATAATCTATTGATCTCAAGTAATAAGCACTCATTAGTCAGCAGCTACTACAAAAAGTGTCGTCCTAAGCAGGGCAAATGTGAAAATTCCTTATAAAGAACTGCTGGAGCAGCAGCAGGAAAGACACCAGGGCTTCTCCTCTGCTTGATCCACCCCAGCCATGTACTTCTCCTCTCTGCCTGAGGACTGGGTACCCAGTGACTTATTAGGGCTTGGAGGACGTCCCCAAGATCATTGATAGAGAGAGTATATTAAAAGTGGTTTTTCAGTTTTTTAATTTTAATCCATGTCAGAAAAAAAATCATCATGAAGCAATATTAAGATCTTTAATAAAAAAATTAAACCCAAAATTTAACATGTTATGCTACTGTTTTTTCCATAGTCATCTTTCTCTATATACACACATACAAATAGCCAATTGTAACATGGATATAGAAACACTGTATTAAGTGGTGATGTACTAAAAACATTTCTTTTGGGAGATATTGTATGTATGCAAAGCATAACATCAGGGCATTCACAAAAAATCTCACTCTGCATGTCACAGAAATGAGGCAATTAAAGAGATTTCAAATCTAGTACCACAACTACAAGTACTCTTGATTATCCATTTCCAGCTTCCTAGCTATGGGATAGAAATGAAAAATGTAACTCATTTTATTTAAGGCTCATTTGCTTGGGTGTAGCAATAAGATTTACAAAATGTAGTATAGGGAAAGAGTTTATAACTTTAGCTGCTAGAACCACCAACACAGCCCCAAAATCTTAGACTAAAGTAAGGGAGATAACTTAGTTTGCTTTAGACACTTTTTTTCCTATTACTAAAAAATGCTTGAGAGGAGAACTCTATATGCAAAAGGAAGATTTTAAGCACAATATGTAATTTCATGTTCTGTTTACACCTCTCCTGATACCAAAAAAGATGAATGCAAAAATAGACTTTTGATCCTATTTCCTTCTCACAGTAAAGAATAAATCTGTTCTTGCTTTCACTGTTGAGGTTGAGGAGGACACACAGCTAGTCTAACCAAGCATTCATTAGCTGTATTAACGGCAACCAATTCTGCAACATGAAGCTATGTCTTAGTACTTTTTGGTTAGACCCATTTCATATCACCTGGATTTCCCAACTTCAGATAATCCCTTCAATAATTTGTTAATCTCCCAGCATCTGTTATAAGTTTTACTAGTTCAAAAATGAAAATATCCTCTTACTTTGCTTAATAACAAACAACAGAACAACCTAAACAGCAAGTTGCACTTACACTTGTTATATCTGCTCTGGGGACTATTGACCAGCATATTATTCTCCAGTATCATAGATTAAAAATCACATTCACCTGTTTATGCTAAGAAACACTATATAAAAAGGAAAGTAAATGAAACAAAAATAATTAAAAGAAACCCCAGACCCTAGGAGTGTCTCCAAAACCAGTATCTGTCAAATCAAAATAAGGCAAATACAACAGATTTACCATTGGCAAACCAGAAAAATGTATTTAAACTCAAGTTTAGAAGATCTGCATTTTTGTTAGCCTGTCATATTGAAAGCATCTGATTTCATACTTTAAATTGAAAATATTTGTGTATCTGTTAGCTTTGGACAAGACAAAGGCAATTTGGATTAAACAAGTTTAGTCATATAATACACGGTTTCAAATGCGATATCAACGCGTTAATGACTTTTATTATCAGTCTTCATTTAAAAGCAAAATACTACAGCATTTACCAATGAACCAAATCCTGATTTTTATTAGCAGTGAAGGTAAGTATCTCATTACCTTGTTTCAAGGGTTACCCAGCCCTTCAGCACTGATTTAGGACATGAATGAACTTAAAATTCAGAGATATTTCCTCAGCTAAGCAAAATCACCACAGCAGCAAAATGGAAATATCTGAAAGAACACTACTGTCTAAAGTATTTTAAAAATGCACAGGTTCTCAAATGTCCAACCCCTGCTGAAAAGGTAGATGCTTTTAAAAGGTCCAGTGAAAACTATTTAAAGCTAAACCTCTTCATCTATCAGTGATTGTAAAGTGTATGGTAATATAATCTTCATTACTTTAATCTGACGAATTAAAAGGAGGTAGTGGCAAAAATAATGCAAACTACTTTAAAATGATGGATTTCTTATTGCCATAACTTTCTGATACTGAGAGATATAAACAGTCTGAAAAAGATGATTATGTGAAATACAGTGTACTCGTTCATCTGTAAGGCTCGTTATGAAATGCTGATTGACAACAAGAAGTGGCAAAATGGAAAAGTATCAATTCCTTCAGTTGTGTGATATATACTGAATCTGGAAAAAAGGTGCAAACTAGCTAATCTCATTTTCCCTTAAAAAAAGAAAAGAAGGAAGCAATTTAATAGATGATCATTAGAATTTTTGATCTATTGGATTTGTAGATCTATTAGATTTAATTGGTTACATCAATAATTTAAGTTAAAGAATTGTCATCATGTGTTTAGCACTTTTCTGATGTTTTCATAAGGTAGGAATTGGGATGACTTTACCATTGCTAAATCTGAAAGAACAAAATAAGACAGATTTTTATCTAACCATTGCAGATTAATTACTACCCAGCAGAAACAACCTATACCTTGAACACCAAACTGCTATACAGAACAAAAGATCTGCAAATGCCAGCAAGACTACATTGCTTATGTCTACTTTATTCTTATTCTTTTTTTATTCAAGGTCATCCCAGCAGGAAATGAAAAACAGCCATCAGCATAGTAAAAACATTCAAACAGAGCAGAGCATGAAAATTGCACAAAAGAGGTTATATAATCAAGTCAGTGCAGTAACTGGATGATGTCAATGGCACTTTAATGCTGCTTTAACTACTGCCCTGTAAAAAAATGTGTCACTTCATTGAACAAACAAAGACACAGCCACCACTTAATAAAAATAAAACCAAACCCTACTTGCAGCTATAGCACTACTTACAGTAATCCTCTCTGTTAGCAGTGTAACATTTGCTAGAATACCAGAGGAACCAAGATTTCTTTTTTTTGCCTCCTTTTCAGATTTAACCCTACAGCTTCTTTTACAAACAAAATTATATCAATCCCCTTTTTCTTGGCAATTTGTTTTCTGAATTAATTCTTCCCCAGTCTAATTACTACATTCAGTATGAAAACTTCTTTGATTTACATTGAGATATTTTTATTATCTGTACATCAGTGCGCAGCACATGAAAAAAGCAACTGTACTTTGAGGTGGGAAATTAAAACATTATTCTTACACGGTAAGGGGGTATCGTAGTCAATAATACTTAGCATACTGTAATTTCAGTAACAAAAGTAAATGGTGGAATCACAAAAATACTGAAATCTGTAGAACATGATGCAGAACTTTTGGTAGTACTCACCTTGATTGTAAAACCATGTTTCAGAAAATATAAATAATTAAGTCTGGATAATCTTTCAATTATCTAATTAAAATAATATCTGATTTGCACAAATATGTAAGATTTGTTGACAGGAACTTTCACATGTCTTTAAAACTGTATTTTATCAGCTACAGCTTTGGTGAATGGAGAGCTTATGATATATCCTTCTCCAAGAGCTAAGGATTTGTTTTAACTAACGATTATTTTGCCATTACAGTTGAAAGGAAAACATTTAAATGTTAACACAATGAAATGCAATACGGTATTGTCTTACTAAATCTTTAGATCCCTTTGCTGCCCTTGTTGCCAATTTTTCCAACCAGCCATTAAAAGTGTCATTAAAAGGACTCAAGTGGATTTGCTGGTTCAAAATTTTAGGGCTGTAGGCTTAATTGTCAAAAATTATACATGGAAATTTTATCCTGGCATGATTGTGGCTCTTTGTCTCATCTACTTTCAGACTCCTCCAAAATCCATCCACTACAGAAATAATTTTGCAGTTAGAAATTTTATTTTACAATGGTTTCTAATTCTCATGCTATCTTAAAAAAAGCCCCACCAAAACAAGACGAAACCCACACAACCAAAACCCTCTCCTTTTAACAGCATGGATAGAATTCAAAGAGATGTAATTGCTGTTTCTGCAGTCTGAGAAATAGCAAGAAAAGGCAAAATCTGTCTTTATTCCTCTCACGGGGATCTATTGCTAAAACCAAACAATGAAAAGGCTGTTGACAGCACAGCCATATGTTTCATTACTGATTATTTTCCACAGAAATAACCTTGGGAAAGGGCTGATTTTTTTGTCCTGCATTTGTGCTATGCCCAGTAAAATAGAGCAGAACAGTTGTGTCTGAGTGCTGTCACACAAATCCATGATGGTAAAGGTCTTAGATCAAGCTAATGGTTGGCACAGTCTTTGTAAAAAGCTATGATACATTGAAATATTTTAGAGGATTTGTGACAGTTGGAGATGAAACCTTTTCTTGGTTTCCTTTTTAATATTTAAGAATATCAGTTTCAGCTGGACTTTTGAATAAAAAAATTAAGCTTCTCCTCATTAGTAGGCTAAAGAAGACACCAAAATAGGAAGCTGACTAGTTTATGGCTTAGCATGAACCACTGAAACAAATACACTAGTTTTGTTTGCTTTTGAAGTTAGTAGTCCTGTGAATTACTACTGTGAAAAGCCCACAGAAATTCTGCTTTTATGCTACAGTCATAAATTAGTCTTTTTTTCCCTCCCATGTACCATTCTGTAAAATAAACATTGTTTCTGCACTTCTCTGTCTCACAGGAATGCTTAATTCTAAACTCTATATCCATGAAATACTGATATTCTCAGAGGAAAGAACTGAAAGCCAGAAAGAAACATTATCATCCCTGACCTCCCACACATGACAAGTCACACAACAATAGAGAAATTCCTGTCTTAAGGCAATTTTTGCTCTCGGAAATGAGCCATCCCCCTTTGAGAAATGTGATTCAAACTGTGATTCAAGACCATGAAGCGAGCAAAACCTAATGACTTGCTAGTCATTCTGATGGTTAACTATATTCACTGTTAAAAACGGGATAGTCTCACCCCGCTTCCAACTTCCTGCTTGAGCATGTTTGTTTTCAATTTCTGCTCAGCAGAAACATACAGCTTTAAGTGAGAAACAGCATTAACCATTTTTCTTAAAAAAGCCCAAACACTGAAGTCCACGCATAATTTTTTTTTTTGCAGCAGTTCTTGAAAGATTTAAAAATAAATAACTCAATCGTAAAACTTCAAATAGGGGTGTGTAGGAAAAAATATTCACAACTCTGTTATTAGTCAGATTTTGTTCTACAGCAGATTAGTTCTTTCCCTCTTTACTGTCACGAAAATGGATGCAAATAGTATGCATATTCATAATGGAAAACCAACACAGAATAATCACCTATGTTTCACCAGACTGCCTTAAGCTTTCTTCTACCTGACACATTAGCACCTCTCCCCCAGAAGCACCCAGCTGGGTACCCCTTATGCTGGGCGAGGACTAGTGGGGAGTTGAGCTCTCAGCAACAAAGACCCTACATCCGAAAACCGGGGTGAGAGTGAGAGCTGTGAACAAAGGAACAAACTGGACAGGTAAACTAATAACCCAGTATGTAAGTGTGGTTTCCCCATCTCTGCAGTTTTAAGGACTTCTTTCCTCGAGGCAAGCAGCCTCATTGATGCAGTGCATGTGAGCTTTTATTATATTTATTATGCCAATAAATAACATCCTGCATCTAAAATGCCAATGACCTTACTAAAGAATGCCCATTTTGTCTTCTTCCATTCAAAAAGAAGTTCTGCAATACAGGATCAACATCAAGCCAAAGGATGTGGAAAAATGAAGTAATTACTGCATCTAAAATTAACCTCTAAATTTGACTCAAAAGACTTTATTCATTGTAAATCTATGCGCCACCCTTTCCACTACACTAGGCAGATTTTGTTGTTGGAATGTATTTCTTATCGTTTTGTATTTCCCACTTGTTTCCAATACAGTGAAAGGCATAGTAGATTGCAATAGACTTAGAGGTGTTAGAATTTATACGGACAGTTGTTCTTGTAGAATGCTGAAGACATTTTACTATTAAAATGGAAACACCATTGCCTTGCATAACAAGTAACAACAAAAGTTCAGGCACTCTATCACTTGGCTACAGACTGGACTCCTGGCTGCCGACAAAGCAACAGCTCTTCCTTCCACTTCATGAAAAATCCCAGGTCACCTCAATGAAAAAGCTGCAGGTCTTGGAATGGAATTTTCTGCTTCCTGAGGTTAAGGACAGGCTGCAAGAGCAGATAAGTTAGCTTCTTTCTGACTCTGCCTCCAGCTACCCCTGCTCCTGGCAAAGCAAACTCAGAACAGGGCTCTTAGGACTCCTCTGATATTTATCTCCCCATTCCTCAGGAGTGCAGACAGCCTCAAGGCAGGCAACTGGGCGTTCCTGTCTCTTGGGAGAAGTTGTTTTCTCCCTATGAAGAGTAATGCAAGTAGCTACTAGAAGACATTCAACCTTAAAGTACCCAACCGAATGACATTCAGAGAAGGGAATGTCTGGGAACAGATTATTGCTTCCCTTTTCTTCTTATGTCATGTCCATCTTCACACAAATATCAAAATTATAAACAAAAAGCAGTTTTGGAGCTACTACTCACTACGGAACAAGTTACTTTACAGAATGCACAAGTTACCTTACAGAATGCATCACGAGAATAATACAAGATTAATAATAAGCATTATGCTTTATACATTTTTATTATATTCCATAGCTTGACTCAATCAATGCCCATCATCTCTTACCTTACATTGTAAAAGTAGAACGGAAATAAGTAATACTAGCCTACAACTTCTTTCCCTGCACATTTCTTCTTTCTCTACCTAAATTAAATTGATTGGCCATCTTAAAAAACAGCTTCGAAAACTGAATTGCTGAAAATTATTGATGTGTCCGAAATTTCCATGTAAATCTTACTAGTCTTGTGTGTTTGTTAGTATTTTTAAATTCCAGTGGCTTCAGGAAATCACACCTATTTTGCATTGTCATGCACCCTCTTTCTAGCAGTTCTAATAATGGCAGCATTAGGCCAACAACCAATTAGAAAGCACTCTTTTTAATCTCTCTCTAATTATTCCATCCTATTGACATCCTATTGATATCTGAAGATATCAGAAAAAAGTATGAACCATCTGTAGACAGAAAAATGTTTTTACACACTTCCATGTTGTTCATAATGCAAAGAAGTTCGTTTCTGAATAAAATCAAAGACAATTCTATCCTTCTTCAGTCCTCATAGCATAACGCCATTTTTAAAGTTATAATTCAATCTGATTTTTCTATTTTGAACAGGCTTCAACTTGCATTCTTGCTTTTATTACCTCATACAAACTAGCTATACCCAGGCCATATAAATACCACTTGGGCCACATGGAGAGCAGCCATGTTGCCCAGTAACACATAATAGCCAATGTGGATTCTCAAGGGGTCTTTCCTCAGTTCAAACATAAAGAACAATGCTTTTGACCTTGTGTGTATGTAAAAAAAAGTTCAAACATTGATTACTCTTGCCAAAGTAGAATGAAAATATCAGAATTATCTCTAAAATATTAAGTACAAACTCACCTTTAAGGAATATCAGATGGTTTAAAGTATCCACATAATAAATACCTAGCATAATGACTCAATAGAGGGGACACTAATTAAAAATTAATTTGCGAAAGCTAAACTGCAGGCACTTCTGAGGCAGGACATTTGCTCTGGCAGGTGGGTGGAGTAGCCCAGGGAAGCACAGAGCAGGGGCTGGTGGCACTGGCATCCCTGGCAAGGAAGGAAAGCGGAAGGGGGCTTTTTCTCAAGAAGGAGCACTTTCAGTTTTCTGTGTGCCCAAACCTGCCCCTTCAAGCTGTATCACAGATTCAGCTTATTTTTATGGTTTTCTCTGAGGGCAGGTCCTGTTTGGTGAGACCCCAGGGGCAGATGACCAGGTTTCCTCAAGAGGCACCTCCTCCTCCTCCTCCTGCCAGGCCACCCTCTCTCAGACATCCCTGGCCACCACACCAGGGAGATGATTCAGAGGGAAACCGAATGTTCTTCCCTTGCTTATTTTTCAGCTAACTTGGAGAACTGATGATGACCACGGGCAGGAGTGAGAAACTACTACTGGCACCCAGCAGCCAAAATAAAGCCAAGTACCACTCACAGGGTGTTTCTGAGTTGTTTTTTCTTTTTTTTTTAACTGCAAAGGAGTACAATCTCTGTTTTGTAAATGAAAAAAGAGAAAATTGGAACAAAACAAGTAGGTATATAGTAGCATTAATATACTATAGATCAGCTACTTAAATATGCTAGACTTACTATTTTCTTTTAATACATAATCTAAATAGTTAGATTTTAAAAAAATTTGACTACTATCTGCAGCCAAAAATTTTTTAAAAAATAATTTCAATAAGCAGATATATCTACCAATTATTTTTCAGCTTTGAATAAAAGATTCTTAGAATGTTTCTACTATGCAAAACCACATATCTACACATCTTGAAAATGTATAAATTAGTACTATTCCACTTGACTAAGACCACTGCCATATGTGTCATATATTTGGCTTAGAAGCCATTGAAAAAGTTCTTTCCCAGAAATATTAATCACCAAATTTTAAGTTCAACTGAAAAAGAATCCTGTGGACCCACAGCTGTAAGAGTGGTCAGAAGTACAAATATACCCTCTGATCCAAAGGCATACAAATGCCAATTTATGGCGGGGATTTCCACAAATACTTAAGACACTTCAAGAACTGAAGAGGCTGAAGACTGCAAGCCACAAACCCAGCACTCAGCACTTAAGTGCAAAACTTTATACTGGTGAAGTTTCCTCAGGCATCAGTTGTGCTACTACAGAAGTCCTGGGGCTGAAATCTCTCCTGAGAGACTGAACACTTGCTCTGGCCTCTGGAGGGACAAGTCCTTCCCATGTCCAAACCACACAGCTAAAGATAAGCCTGAGCTGAATGAACATTTTATTTCGCACCCGCCAAAGCTTTGTCACTATTCAGATAAAACCAACAGATTTACATAATGAAAGAGACACCAATCAAGAAAAAAACAAAACAAAACAACAGAAACCCCGAATTTTACATCTGCAAAACCATTCAACAGGATCTCCAAATCCTGATGCTATCAGAACTTTCTTACTTGTGGGTCCAGATGTTAAAGCCAATTTATTTTATGAGTATCTACTATCATGTCCAACTATCTCCAAATTTAAAAGTTAAAAAATTAAAATAAATTCATTCCACTCTAATCATAAGCTTCTTTTAAAAGCAATTTTTCATTTACACTATCCAGAAGATTGATTCCTGAAAAATGAAATATCCTTTCAGAGAAGGAGATTTCATTTTCCAAGTGAAGTCACCCTGCAAAAGCCAGTAAGTATACAAAAGTTATTTACAAAACCAACCAATCAAACAGGTTACAATATCTGTCACAGACGATATCTGACATGCAGGACAGGTATATGCTCTCTTCTAGTACTATTACAAAACAATTCCTTGTGGACATTCAGAGGAGAAAAAAAAGTAAATGAAAGATAACAAAAAACTCTCATTTAAGGAACCTGAGTTGTACACATATTACTGTGTTCTATGTACCATGGGAATTCAAAATTTTACCAATATTGAAAAGACAAAACTAGTTTGCATTCAACTTGATATTGTTAAATGGTGAGTGCCAAACCACAGCTAGTTCTTATTTCTTTCTCTGATGAATAAGGGCTTATAAACACATACCATGGAACTATAAAACTGGCCTACATAATACACTTGAGTGTGGGGGCTGTACCCAAGTTACTTGCCTAACTCTTATATCTGTTTTAAGTGTTGTTCACCTTGCAACTTCATCAAAACCGGAAAATTCCCCCTATACTATCTGAGGTGTTTGGCAATCCTGCACGTTCCTTCAAAAGACAATTCTATCTTACACCTATCAATGGATATATATCTGTCATACAGATATGGATATATATCTTACACCTATCAATGGATATATATCTGTCATACAGATATGACCAGTATAAAGATTGCTGAATGTTGGCTTGTTTTGTTGGTTTTTTTAAAATAAACCTTGCTTTCAGCCCGTTAATTACTGTTCAGTTGGAAATCTCTAATGAATACTGGATGCCAGACTGTTTTTACATATTTCTTCTCTTTCCAAATCTTATATTCAATTATTCCCATGCAAGATGTATCAAAAATGCTTAAGTAAAATAGAGGATATCAAAAAGAAAACATCTACTCCATAAAGTACACAAAGCTGACATAGTATAAAACATCTTAGAAAATACTCCTAACACCATGAGAGGACTAGAGGATTTTCTGGATAAGTTTTCAAAACTGTTGTTTACTGAATCAAGACAAATGTTTCAACATGTATCAACATTTTAGAAATTTCAAGTGTTTTAGATTATTGATAGAGAGCTCAGAAAATAATATCCTGAGTTGTAAAAATTGGTTTAAATAAACTATAGCTGTTACCAACTAAGAAAGGTATTTACAGACCTTTAATAATTGTCTGGTAGCCATTATTAACACACCTGACAACTAAGTCTTCAATCTACAAATTAACATACTTTAGCTATGCATAAAAGTCTAACTGGTAAACACTTCAATTGATTTTACCCCCTACATAGGTGCTATTGCATTTACTTAGGCTTTTCCCAGGGTAATAAAATTAAATCAGAAGTTAATGTCTTGAATCTGGCCAGAGCAAGCCACCAACTCACAAAATCAAATTGCTCTCACTGCTCTTACAGCCCTTTTGCAGCTCTGCAGTTCTGCTTGCCTGATAGAAGCTTCTCCTTTTACTGGCACTTTAAATCAAATGCCTAGGCCCTTTTTATTGGAGAGTGAGAACCTCACCAAAGTCAAAGATCTGAATTTTCTCATTCAGTTTATGTCTGTAAAAAAGAAATACTCCCACCTCTCAAATTTCTTGGAGAGTTTATCAAAATGCCATCAAACCAAAACTTTTTGCTTGAACCCAAATTAGCTATTATCCCAAAGAGTGAGAAAATATCCCTTAAAAGGCATCCTGCTTTGATAGGCCATGTACTTTTTTATATACGTCACACCATCATACTGCTGCTCTAGCTTTTTACTTTATCTTAGCAGACAATGTAGTGTGGCATTTATTTGTATTCGAGTCATCAATGGCCCACTAGAGTTATCTGTGCACCAGAACACACATTGCCCCACATATTTTTCAAAATATTTTGGAAAAATTGGGAAAAAAAAGTTCTCACTTCTCACCATTAAAACATTACAAGACATTAATTTAGGCACACTTTAAAGATTTGAATATTGGTGACTGATTTAATCTGATTATCATGATAATCGATCATTAAATAGAAGCCACCACAGGATACCAAATAGTGAAATTTTATATCAAAGTGGACAACCAAAATCTTATAAAAGTGAAATATCTGCTTCTGTGGAGCGTGGTGAACCTTGGACAGAGGCAATAAGCCTCTGGATTTAACTGTTTTGAGAGGCCTGCACTGAATTTCGTGCTGCCCCAGTCACAATGCTCACACTGCCTAGAGATAAGTCAAGCATGCAAGGACTCATTTATTCTATATTTTTTCTCCAACAAAGGAAACCAGCAGCAAAATGGCTAATAAAATGGCATTAAATCCAGTCAGGCTAACACAGTGCAAAGAGCTCAACACTCAGCAGTCATAATCCTGCTTACCAAAAACAGTCATTACTTAAGGTAATGCTGTGTACCAAGTAATATTTTTCCTTTTTTAGAGCAGCCAGCCAATGAGCAGTCTGTTGTAATAAGTGATTTAAGGGGAAAGAATGCCGAAAGAAAATGTTTCCGAAAGATACAGGGAGTGGCAATCAGAAAGAGAATCAAAAAATCTAAAAGTTAGAACAACAGATCACAATAAAAAAGGGAGCAATGTCACATGCAGTAAAACTAATTTGGAGTTAAATACATTAGCTCATTGTTTTGCTTAGTAAAGCTTAAAAAACAACTCAGAAAAAAAACTACAAGAGAACACTACATTGCAAAAAACTTCATACTTTTCATTCTACAAACTTTCACATGGTTTCAAGAAACCCTGCCAGGCACTGCACAAACCCTTCAATGTCCTAATCTTTGCTTATCTTTGTAAATACAGATTAAACAAAAAGACATGAAGCTGAGAGACCACATTACTCTCTCCTTCATGTGTCTTTCTCAAGATTTTGAGACTCTTTGTTATTTGTAATAAACATTCAATTTTCTGTTTAAAATAATCACTTGACTCTCATTAGCAGCAGTAATAATGCCATACCAAAAAGAAATCAAATTTGGCAGCCTGATAAGCAAAGCAAGGAAAAGGAAATATTTGAGTCATTCCGTTCCAGCTCAGTCAGCTCTCATTGCACCATCTCTATGGATTGTCTTGAAACCCTGCCCACATTTGCAATAAGAAAGCCTTTAAAGTTATTTTTGTTTTGGTTTGGGGCTTTTTTAATCAAATCCAAATGGAACAAATGATAAAGAAAATTTAGCTCAGTTGTTTCCCTTTTACTATATATATACACACACACATTATGTACAGCATGTGTATACATAAATATACAGACACACACATACACACAAGTATTTAAAATACTAACTTCTTTTCATACATAAACTTCACCAGAAAGACAAGCAACTATAAATGTTTAGATTGCGTGATACAGATTTTAAATGTCTTCTTTATAAGGGGATCTTTTCTGTAAGTGAAGTCTTATCCTATAAGGATGTAAACACTTTGGCTTGCTGGAAAGAGACTCAGCAAATATCCATGTCCAGGAAAAATCAGAAGCCTGGGGATTATTCATGTATACAAAACTATGTGTAAATTCATGTCTGCAAGATGAGGTCTAAAGTGTAAAAATATTTGATCATAAAATAATGTAAACAAACTACAATAAGCTTTGAAAGTCTCAGAAATTTGAATCAAAAAAGAAATAATTGAAAAAACACCATAGTAAAACGTGGATCAAGATAGAGGAAAATTTAGTTTGTTTTTCAGTTGTTCAAAATAGAATTGGAGTCTCAAAACATTAATCTAGCATTTTCATTTTGGCCATAACACACAGTAAAATATTCCTGTAAAGGCCATTTTGTAATTTAAAAAAATAAAATAATATGCAATTTTAAACATAATGCCCTATTTCTCTTCTTTTATTCCCTGAATAGCTGTCTGATGATGACATTTTTCATGTCATAATAGCAATATCGATTTCTTCTGTCATATTATGTTGGTTTCTTTCCACAGTTTCCTTCTATCTTCATGCCAAGCTCTGTTCTTCACTGGTTCTATTTCTTGGTTTTCTGCTAGACTTTCAACCTTTTAATTTCAACTTAGCTTACTTGCAAGGCTATCCATAAACACATGCAACAAGCCTAACATTTATTTAACACCTAAATGACGCAGTTTTCTGCTGGCTAATTACATCCCCATATCATCTCTTAATGAGCACTGACCTCACCTGGGAGTGAAGTCAGTAGGGGCTACTCAGAAAACAGAGGAGGTTAGAATATTTATTAATCATATTTTTCTCTTAGGCATGTGTTTACCACAGTTTTAGGTGAGACACTCCTCTCCCTGCGTTTCAGATCCAGACCCTCCTGATGATGTAAGGATAGGCATCTCTCTGTTATTTTTCCACCAGCTGCCTTTGGGAATTAGGAGAGAAAGAATATATTTACTCATGTCCAAGCATCCATTTCCTACTCTTTCCAATGAGTAATCCCATGTTTGTCTCTGCTACACAAAAATTTCTTATTCAGTGTCCTCATGCCCCTAAATTCCCCAGAGTAATGCTGAAAATTCATTTAACTCATCATTTTTTAATTATGTTGTTGTTTGGGAAAACTGAGTAACAGCAGAGGTACAGAAGCTCTCTGTTAAACAGAATCAGAAAGAAAGAAAAATGTTTAAAACTGAGATTTTGAGCTAGGGATGTAGACAACAACACCAAGCAATCCACTGATCTGTATAATCCTTATTGCTTTCTAAAACATTTCAGCAGAACAAACAAAAAATCTTGTGCTGACAACAGTCCAAACTCCCAAAGCTTTGGGAATTAGAAGACAATCTTTTGAAACAGCTATAAAGCCAATATTCCACACAGTCTGGATAAGCACAGGAAGAGATGCTTGTAGTAAATGGAGAATTTTTGTAGTTGGGAAAGGTCACCAGCAGAGTTTCACAGAGAGCTGTGCTGAGTTCTGCATTGTTCAGTTTATTCCTAAATGGAAGAGTGATAAACCACAGAAAAAACCTAAGTTTTGCTTATAATATGAATCTATTTTAATAAAGCCTGACTAGGAAGAACAGCAAAAAGACCTGTCAACAGTCCATGAATGGCCTAATGCATACATTAATACAAAATAATGTTTTGTTTTAAACAAAAAAAACAGTTTGGGTTTCTCCATATAAAATGGGAGGCCTAGAAGTGATCATTACTACTTAGACACAAGATCTTAAGCTACCCCTGATTAGTCCATGCAAAAAAAACCACCCAAAAAACCCCAAAAAACAAACAAAGAAACCAAAAGACGAACAAACCCACCAACAAACAAACAAACAAACAAACAAAAACAAAGAAAAACAAACAAAAACAAAAACCCAAACAAACAAAAACCAAACCAAAACAAAAAAAAACTCCAAGAGAAGGAAATATCATGTTAGGAATTATTAGGAAAGTAACATAAAATAAAAACAGATATCATCCTAATATTGCTCTGTAAATGCCCAGTTAGCCCTATACTATATTTGCCCATGAAAATACTGGGCAAAGTTACAATTCCCTCACCTCAAAACACAGCAGAGTAGGGCAGCAACAGTCCAGATGCTGAGAGATTAAGAATAGCAACCTTTCACTGAGAAGACTCCAATTTTAAAAAGAAAGGAATGAAGAAGCTTAGGATCAAAGATCACAAAATCATTGGCATTGAAATGATAGAGAGGGATCAAGTACTCACTTGTCTCTTCCAGCAGAAGAAATGGGGGACACTAAGTGAAGCTAACAACTTTCAGGCTTCAAACAGAAGAGAGCAGTTTCCACCATGTAGTTTGTGTGGTTCTCCTTGTCACTGAAAGTTATGAGGGTAACTTAACAGCCAAATTAGTTGAAAAAAAGAAGTTAAACCATTTGTGAAAGAGTGATCCTCAAGATCTACATAAAATATGGAAATATCTTCAGCCCCAAAAATCTGTATCTACAAATTTGTATAGGTATAAACCACTACATGCTGCTCTATACCATCTACTTGTTTATAAGCTGTGCTTTCAGTCAAAGAACAGACACCAGGTCAACAGATCTTTAGGTTTACTTATTAAAGGTATCTTTCTGTAAATAAACACATATTTAGCATTTTAACACTCAAGTGTTAAGTACTTACTGCTCAAAAAGACATCTTAGTAAAACAAGATGAAAATCAGAAATTGTGTTTATTCACTGTAATATATGACAATGTATACCTCTGACGATAATGTGTTAAGTGTACAGTAAGCCACTTGCAGAAAGTGATGGATATGATTTTGTTCCGTATGTTTTCCCATTCTTCAGCAAAGAATGTGATGAAGGCTAACATACTGCCAAGATGATAAAAATATCTTCCCACCAGTGAATCTGGTGACTCGAAGCAAAGACTCGTTTGGGCTTTCTGTTGCAGCCCTCAGCAGCTTTGCCTCACATCTCCCAGTAAATGTCAAACACTATCAATCCCGTGCCCTTCTGCCCCCTGCTAACGACCAAACACATTCTGCAAGCTCTGCAAATGTCTCCTTAACACACTCATGCCTTGGTCCTGGCTCATTCCATCAGCAGCACAACCAGACTGCCCGGGAATGGGTTTAGCAGGCTTTACATCCTACACACCCTCCACAGCTGCTTTGCTGGCCAGGATTGGTATCTTTTGCAGTATCCACTCAATTTGTTGAGACTCAGGATTGGGCTTAATAGAGCAAAAATACTCTTCTTTTAGCAACAATTTACGTACTTGGAAAGTTAATTTCTTTTGATCATTTATGACTCCTTTTCATACTCTTTACAAGTAGTTTCTTTCTGTTGAAAGTCCTAGTAAAACATTCTCATCTGAAAAATACTTTAAACTTTGGTTTAGACAAGTATCAACATTTGCGTACAGAAATTGAATCTCCTTTTATTGTCAACAGAAGACTAGTCAACACGCTTATGCTGGAGAAGGCACAAATAAATTAATAAACTGCCCAACCAGTAACTACTTACTTCAGTTGTCTGACCAATAGTGCCTGCCATTTATTTAGATGTCCTAGGCTATCTGAAACATCTGTTGAGAGCAAGCAGCTATGGCACAGGCCCAATAGGGACCTGGGTCCTTTTGTGGAAGGTAGTCTGAGGCTAGAAATTATTATTTCAAATAAAGGTGTCCCCTTCTGAGTGAGCTGAATTCTGCTCCAGGCACTCTGAACTTACTGGCTTAGTTGCTACTCATTAGAAGGGAAGTTCACAAGCCATAAACTCCTGTGTATAGAGACCTAAATGTAGGTGTTTTAATCTCAAATTGAATTCTGCATTTGTTCATACAATTTCTATGAAGGAAGATGTAAGATAATTTTTCTTGAAATAATCTTGTGCTTTACCCCTGTTCTGTGTCATTCAAGCAAATCATCACTGGCATCTATTACAGTTTGCTGCCCAGCCAGAAGTCTGTCAATATCTGTGTCAGTACTAAGTTATTTTCAAACCCTTCAAATAAATCTTCAGTCTCTGTACTTCTTTTTTTAACATTAACTATGTAAAAATCCCTATGTCTTGAATGAAATCTTCTGGTATCATATCTCTTGACTTACTCCTACATGCAAATTGATGCTCAGCCATGAAATCATCAAGTTTTTTCACAGTCCACATTTGAGACTGCAATCCTTTGCCCTTCACAGTGATGAGGTATGTTTATTTTATTTTGTCTTAATTTTAATCTACTGGCATTTTTCTAAAAGGGTTTCAAAGATCTAATCAGACGCAAGGACCTTGTATTTTTCATATGAAAATGGAATGGTTGTTTGCTGGCTGAAAAAGCATCATTTCAAATAGCAGATCTGCAAACAGCTTGCAGTAAGATTTCTATTATGATAGCCCAGAGACTCCTGCACTGGCAGTCTCCATACATATCACCCATTTTATTTTCCTAAATGCCTCTGCTAAGAGGTATAATGTTAGCACAAATCAACAATGAAATGCAAAATGTCATTACATTTCCATTACTCCTACTTCTTTAGTAATTCACATATTCTCCAAATAGATGTGTGATTTGTGTAATTTTTTAATTTACAGGTGCAGGTTTTTTAAATTGTGTTAAGACAGATGGTCTTGAGAAGCATCGATAATGGTTTTCACTGCCATTATGAACACACATTAGATTCCACCAAAAGTTCTTATGGAGAGATGACAAACAAGTAAGTACTTCTTACTCAGCTGTCTAAAAAGTGACCATAGAATTAAACAACTAGCACTTCTCCCTTTCCCTTTGACATCTACACTACAAACCAGAAATCAAAATACATGGATAAATGAGTAAATAAAAAAGCACACACCTAAAGTATCCAATGTTGTGAATATGGTAGAATCATGTAACAAAAGGAGTAACAAGCAACACAGACTGTTGCCTTCAATTTCATTTCAGAGTCTACCTTCAAAAGCTATTCAGCTGGAATGGCTGCAACTTAAGAAGTTCTATTAGGGTTTGATCACTTAAAATTACACTCCCATGTTGAAAAGGTGTTTTATTCATAGCAGACATGCAGGAGACCCAAAGTAATAATTACACACAGCAAATACAGAGTGACTTATTTCAAAATAAATTTTTCTTCTCAATAATTTGCATGTCATTCTCAGTGCAAATCAAGTCCACTTTCTTATTTGACAACTATTTTTGTCAATTTTTAACTCTTCTGCTACTAACTGAACATTAATTTCTTTTCTTGTTCAGTCTGCTAGACTCAAATGCAGTGAATACAATATTGTTTGTACAGGTAGCAAGAAATAAGAGAGTAATGAGGTGCTGCCAAGAAAAACTGCAAACAAATTTCGGTATTGGTCTGAGTCTGCGTAACTAGTCCTGTAGGCAGGTTTGGATTTGGATTGCCTGTAGATACAAATAGTAACATATTGCCTCAATATCCAAAGGTCTCCTGTCAGAATTACTAACACCACATACTAGAAATTGCTGTAGAACACAGAAATCCCCTAAAAAATGTAAGACAGAATAAAATTATGGGAAGAGGGGACAGCAAGGGTACTGTACCCAGAATTTTACATTTGTCCACTGTTTCAATGGTTAAATATAAATATATTTCAGCAATTTCTCTGAATACAAGCACTCTATATTTAGTCAGAGATGAAATGAAATTTCTATGATTGTACTTATGGCATGAGGTAGTTTTTCAAATCACTTTGGACATGGGTCTCCATTTTTAAGGAGTGGGACAGGTACAGGACTGGGATGTTGGCCCTGGTGCTGCAAAGAGCCCAGATAACAATCTCATCTTAGATGAAACCACATGCTCATGCAAGGCTCCACAAGCTCTTTCAACGCTGGCAGAATCCACCCTGCAGAAGCAATCTAAACCATGGATCCCAGCCTGCTGCAGGGAAGGGGCAAGTGCCAGAAAGTGGGAGAAGCAAGAGAGAGTGAGAAAATGTACAGCCAAAAGTAGCACTGGCAAGGTCAGCAACCAGTAATGTTATGAACAGTTTTCAAAAGAGAGCCTGAGATTAGGAGTAGACACTATAGATATGTGGGGGAAAACACTTGGCTGCACCATTGTTCTGAGCCCCATGCTGTTTTAATCCATGTAACAAATTATATGTGAATAGAGCAAAGTCAACTCAGCTTCCAAAATGGGGCATTTTTCAGAACCAGTACTCAGCAAAATACTTATAAACGAGGAAAAACTTAGCGATTTTTTTTACAAAATTACATTGCACAATCTATGTCATAAGTAAGAAATAAAACAGATGAGAATGTGAAATTTATCAATGCCAGTAAAAATGGACTTAACCCATCAGCAATACACTTTGCAGGATTTCCTAAATTTATGTTTTAAAGGGGAAGGAGTTTGATGGAAATTAATTTATTATTTTTCATTATCTAATTATCAACACTGTTACTTAAAGAAAATACATTTAATATGCAGGCTCCACTTGAAAGACAAACAGTGAGAGGCAAGCCAGAGATGAAATAACTGCTTACTTTCATGCTTAAAAAAGAAACTGTTCTTCAGTGTAGAAAGCCCTCTGTGGGTGATGGGCTACCTTTGTGAAGCATAACACTGCAGTGTAGAACTGCAGTTCAACATCACAGGTAAGTAAAAAAAATGAGTGGCAATTCAGTGAGTACCTCAGACATGTAATAGTTATTCTGAAAGTACATCCTACAGCTAAAAGTAGGCAATTCATATAAAACAGGTAAGCTATTTATGTATGATTCGTACTTGCACACTACTGATTACTAGATAAATTGTAGCATTGTTCTTTGTCCCACAGACTCATATTGCCCAGCTATTTTCTGACCCAGCTCCTTTCCATTCAATGCCATTCAGCAGAACTGTATCAGAAGGAGTAACTGAGTATTTACAGATGTAATACTACCTATTTTATTTATAATAGTTCCCCAGTCAGTTGTCCAGAAAGGATAATACCGATTACTAGATGACAAGTAAGGTCACCATTAGGTTTTGAAGAATGCTGGTCATCCATAGGCATATTTTGAAAATGACCATTCTTTGTCAAGGTGAAAACATATTTTTAACTTCTTTTGCATTGTGTCTGCAGCATGGTAGCTTGCATTATACCAAAATGATAATTCAGATTTGGAATACTAGACAATTTGATATATTAGTGGGGTTAGACGAGTATAATGCTTGCATTGTTCACACATTCTCCTCTGACTCACTGCAAGATTATAAATACCCACCGTAAGGGGAGCTCCACCCTGGTGAGGTTTAATCTAATACTTTCTGCTCTTGCAGACCCTTCTGCCTTTAAAGACGAAACCAAGCCATTAAGACTTGACTCCACACTCACACTCTAAGACCTTTTTTTTTTTTTACATTTAAGATGATTCACAAAACTAGCTTTACACGGTTTCCTGTAATCTCAAGGCAAAAGGTGTTCTGTAAATGTACTTTGTTTCAAATGCAAGAAACATTAACCACCCACTTCCTGTACTGTTCCCTAAAAGGTTTACAAGTACTGCAGGACTAATCCCATTCTGCCAAAAGCCTGCACTTCTTGCCAAAGAGGGACTCAGTTAATGTTAAATGACTGTACTCTTCACATTAAATAATACTTGGAATCTGAAACACAGCAAGGCTTTATAGACCCCTTTTGAAAATATCTGACAAAGTCACAAGTTAATTTATGACAGGAGGCCCCGCAGAAAATTCCCAGGGCCAAGCTCTGCTCAGCTTCCACAGCTGCGTGTGTGTAAGGAAAGGGCAGGGCTGGTGCCAAGAGCTTTCTGAGCCCAAGTAACATATAAGCAGGTCAGTGGAACAAATCCGTTCCTTTTAGTAAGCCACGAAACAAAATAGTGTGTGATGTTCATTTGGAACTTTGCCTTTATTGCAGGGAAATATGGCTGGAAAGGTAACGGTTTCAGACAAATCAGTGTGAACTAAATGTCAGTCATTGTCAATACTGAACTTTATACCAGTGCAATCCCACCCAAAACGGTGACCAGAGGAACGGCCGGGCACTTCAACTGACACATTTGTGCCTGAATTAAAAAACTGGTTATTAACTAATGTTCACAAGCCTCTGCAGGAATTTGAGCCGAGTTAGTTTTCAGCAAGCCCAGAGTCTGTGTCCTGGTTTGCTCGTACATCCTCATCATGTCTAAGAATTGAGCAGAAAGTGCCACCTATGTCCCTGTCGATCCCCCTGCCGACTGAATATGCTTTCAAGCAGGACACTAAGGAAGTACTGAAATCCTTCTAGGGACAACTAAGCTGGGATACAACGCCCGCAAGCTAACCAGAACATCCACCTCTAGGAGCCCCGTAAAAGCGGGGGCACCGCTCCGACCCCTCGACCCCGCGCCGCCAGAGCCGGGCAGGAGCGCGCCGGGCACGGCCGGACCCCGGGGCCGAGCAGGCAGCGGGG